>UCOM01000168.1:0-115986 GCA_900474385.1 Ormyrus pomaceus
TAAAATGCATTTATCACAACAGAACCTAGATACGCCACAAGTAGTCGGTGCAGATATTCATATCGGAAGAAGGCGAACGGAACAAGAACTGATCACCAAGCACTGAGCACCAAGTACTGAGCACTGAGTACGAGAAATCGACTATAAATTCCAGCCTTACTATATTTCAATAAAAATATGAAATATATGAAGCAACAAATGTCAACTGTTTAAAATTCTTCTTTTATTTTAGAGAAACAATTTACCTTCTTGTTGTTAGTCTCAATTTCCCTTGCCTTTGTTATGTACAGTTCTCTCAACTGTGATTTCAGATCACTGTTGGTTTCCAATTCTAAGAGAGCCTGCGAGATGCTGGCCTCAAATTGGTCGGGCTCAGCCCCGCCACTTTTCATTATTTTGGCATTCGATGTGAACATCTGAAAAACCAAATTAGATTAGTTAATTATATAAAGTAATTGATAACATTGTTTATAGTAGCAACAATGGGTATGTAAGATATCCTAATACCATATTTAATTAGTAATTAGTTTCTTGCAGATAAACTACTTGCAAACTGTTTCTTTTTATTTAGCTCTATTTAGCTCCTTACAGAGATATTCACAGTTAATAACAGAGCATTAAGACACCTTAAAAATCCACTGTTATTGAACCTTTACAAATGTTTTCTTAATGCATAACCTTCAATACTGTCAAACCTATTTCAGTTATAATAAATTTAAAAATTTTGAAAACAAGATTAATGACAATGGTCTACAATTCAAATAGAAACTGCCTGCTTTTTATAGAAAACATGCACAATTGCATTAGTGAATGACTAAAATAACAAAACAGATAGGTTACAAAAATGTAGGTTAGACCTTTGTTTATGTTAATAAAACCCTTCGTAAACAAACTTGTAAGAGTTTTCGCGAAGGTATAAAATCGTCAAAAACCGTCCCAAATCAAACAAATAGACAATATCATAACAATAACTAACAATTAAACAATAGACAATAGCAGCAACTTATGATCGACGGATTAGAGGTACACGCGCGGTGCGGCAAACTCTCGCGGAATCCTGTCTCATCTTCGCCTACTATAACCATCCTCGCGAAAATTTCGAAGGGTCAGATTGTTACTATATTGTAAATTGGTTTTTTAACGAGCGTTTTGAGATTTTGCATACTTTCTTTAAAAAATATTGATAAATTTTAGAATTATTTTTGCAGTACACACCTTGCCTCGTCTAGAGCCAGCCACGTAAAAGACGGACACGAATCACGAGAATCGTCGAGTCGGAAGTTTCAACCGAGTTTTTCTGAAGTGGCAGTACTAACGCCCCCTTGTGGAAGCATATTGGAATATGAATTTCGTGTATTTTTATAACTATATATAACGATTCTTATTAACTATTAATAATAAATAAAATATTTTATTTTGCTATTTACTAAATTGTTATTAAATTATTTTAACACTTGCAGTATATTTTAAAGACTAAAAGCAATTAGAGAAAAATTTTTTTATTTATTTAGGATTATATCATACTTTTGATATTCAATAAACAATACCTATAATGTAACATACAAAGGATCTTTTATGATTATTTAAGAAAACTTATCGTCTGAGAAAGAAAAAAACAATTTCAAAAATTTAAGTTATTTAATTTTTAAATTTTTATATACACATCACAAATAAACTTAAAGTGATAGTAACATATAGACTTACAAAAGACTAAATATTATAAAAGGTAGAACAATGCACATAAATTCTTTCTTTAACAAATTAATCACGAAATAGATTTATTATTTATTTAAGTAAAATTTTACAATAGTTACATTTTCTCGCTGTTTCTAAAAGATGTATCAATTTTCAATAACCTTTGCCTTGAAGATTAGAGTTAGTCACAGTTACCAATAGAGAGTAAGTTCAAAAACAAGTAACAACATATTTATTTAGTAACAAGAAAACCATTTGTTAAGTATTCAGTTTTGTTGAATTTTCAGTCTGTGGGCCTCTTGAATGCAAATGTAAATAATTTAAACGGTGAAAACGTATGTCTTCTTGATCTGGTGTTTGTGGTGCTGTAACACATTCTAAACTTAGTTGTAAGGCTTTTCTCAATTCATCATCATCATCATCTTCTATGTTGTTTGTTGTGCCAAAAGTGTTTGTGGAGGTAGAAGGTTTTTCTAATCTTAATGTAAGATTTCTTTCTCTTTCCTCCTCTCTGAAATTCTGCAAACTTAATTGAAGAGCTTTTTCAATATCATCGTCCATAATAGTGTGAACTTCTTCATCACGTCCTTCAACCCTAATTGGAATTATTCTTTCTCTTGGCTGTCTAGGTGATTCTGATATAATTTCCACTTCTGGTCGCCTATCACGCGACATTGAAGGAACTACAACGTTTCCAAGAGCTTGGGCAGTTTGAAAAATTTTGGCATCTTCTTCAGCCTTTGTGCCTAATCTATAACCTGTTGCAGGGAATTTTGATGGTTCATTATTTACTTTTGGTTTTGATATAATTGGATTTTTCAAAAGAACTTCATCAGCTTCACAGGGTGGAAAATTTCCAATCACAACAAATATAGAATAACCTACAATGTATACATAAAAATTTTAAAAAGTATTTGTGTATTGTATAAACTAAATAAATAAACAAATATTTATAAATTACCTTCTCGAATAAGATGTTCTAAATACATGCCAAGATACATATCCGACATGCGTTCTGGCCCACTAAGCATAGAATTTAAATTAAACCATTGATTTCCTAACTTTCTTATTGTGAACCAATGACCTTTGTAGTTACAAATATATGCTTTCATTTGCCTAAAAAAATAACGCTGATTATTAAAAAGAAATCTCAATTCTATAAGTAAATTAATACTTCAAAAAAATAGCAGACTTTGTAAGAAAAGACCATACTATTTTTCTAAGCATCGTGCATCACAATTTGGTAACCTACGAGGGATCTTTCTGTGCTAATAAGGCTGTTTCTTCTATACTTGTAAAAGGAACTAGTTCAAGTTCCCAAATTTCTAATGCTTTGCTAATAACTTGCACCGAGAAATACCCACTGTCATCCATGTTACCTGAAGGTTCCTAAAATAAAAAATAAATTTATTATGACTATATTGTATTTTACTATTTTTAGTTCTTCATCATAAAAGTATAAATACAAAGAATCATTTTTATATAAAAATCCTTGTATTTTTAACATAGAATTTAATTATATTGACAAACAATATTCTCCTTAAAAATTTTCAACCAATAATTTCATATATTTTATGTGCCCATTTTTATCCATATTCAATAATTTAATTTACATCTGCTAGAAAAGATATTAAAGCCACAAGAGCCTTTAAATCTTATTGTTACTTAAACATAAAAGTAAAATTAAAGAAAGAAAGATATTAAAGCTGAATGCACGTAATAGAAAGTATGTACCTTTATGAAATCTCTATAATCGTCAGTATCCTCTCCGCTCTCTGCCATGGCACGCTTTTCTTGGTCATCCAGTTGATGAGCAAGGTTGGCTAAATCCACTGCAGTAAAATACTGACCCTGCAGTACTGCATTTAAACAATGTTGTGCACAGAGGTAGCCCTCTTGCTGCAACAAGTTAATAATCACATAGGCTTACATCAGCGTTTTACAATAGGTATATAGGTATACAAAGAACAAAACAAATGCACGCAGCTGAATTTGTTTGCACAACATCACAGATGCCGTCCGCGTTTGTTTTCGGAAGACAACAAAATAGTTCTTACCTTTTCGTGAAAAATGCTCTCCATGACTTTATAACTTTAGAAAATGTGTAGAAAGATGAGGCACTCGCTTTTAATTGCCTTGATTCTTTTCTTCGTGGCTTTGCTGTTTTATGAAGACAACCTCTTCGAGGATGACTTTGTTGACTAATTTATCTCACCTTGTTCACTTTTTTATCCGCAGACGCAGTCAAAAATATTTACTACCCACGAAATGAGCGTGAATCAGACTTGTAAATATACATTACATTACATACACGTTACTCGTTTGGCTCTATTGTGTATGAAAATTTTGCTTTTACGCGACGATGATGCCCTATGAAAACGTAAACTCAAGAACAGCCTCGATTTCTCCTTTTTTGCCATTTTCATTCAAGCTGGAGGGGGTCATACAAGCTATATGTATACTTGCAGATACAACCCATGCATATGTATATATATATATATATATATATATATATTGTCTGATGACATATGTTCAGTGTTTACTACGTCATCAATGTTTCGCTATTCTTAATTCAAAATGATAATATTATATGTTGTTGAAGAGTTAATAGTTAAAATATGACTCAAAATTAAATAAGAAATACGAATATTGCAAATACAACATGTAAAAACTTAAACAAACTGTATAATAGCCAATAGATAATTAATAATGTATAATAATTATAATCTTTATTTTTTTTATTTTAATCGGTAAATTTTCATAATGTTATATCCCTGCTAACACCAGTGCCTTAAAGATTTCTAAAAAACAATTTTAAGGCAAATTTTGGTCGTAAAGACATCTTTAAGTTATCAAAAAGATATTTTGGTACATTCGATCATACTTTGGCCCACCACCTCACGCGCCAGGCGCCACTGTGCCACGAGCCACGATCACCGTCCGGCGTCCACCGGGACTGGACCATCACCGTACAATATTCTAACGTTTTGTTTTTGCTTCACTTGGTTCACGTTCGATGTACCGGTAATACAACGAAGCTTTTTTTGATGTGAAATTGAAAATATTATAATTATTATGAAATAATATTAACAAAATTATATTTTATTTTTAAACGTATTGTACGAAAGGCTTATTTGGGCAATTTGGGCTTATTTGAGCAACCTACTCTATACAAAAAATCTAGAATTAAAACAATTAAAATAGAATTCGACTAGAATTAAAATCACATTTATTCGGGAATTTATTTTGACCGATAATAGTTCTAATTATAGTAATAAAAAAAATATTGAATACATCAAAAATTAATAACACATTATTTTTAATCTTTGTCGCGATACTGCAAAATATTTACGATATTGTTCAAAGAATAAAAAAAAAAATTTCAATTAAAAATTAATATTTTTGCATTATCTTAAAATTTTTAATAAAAAGCGAATAAATTATTGTTTATTTCTAGGTGTACCTGTTAAATTTTCGCTTACAAAAGTATTCAATTTTCCGTTTTAACCAGACGAATGCCGCTTTGGCAACGTATTCACAATTATCTTAATTGCTTAAAAAAGAGCGGCAGTTTTTATTACACAAAAAACAATATTTAATGCTTGTTTAATTAAAAAAATTATGATTTCAGAAAAAAAATAGGTTCAATTAAGTATTCAAAAGATCAAGTTTATCAAATGGGATAGTACCCGATAGTACTGCGCTGGTAAAACAAACTGTAACCTTAAATAAAGACAACTGCAACTACAGTAACTACACCTGCAAATATTCGCTAAAATGTAAACAAATAGTTCCTATCGATTGATTATAGAATATAGACTAACGGTTTATACGTGGTATATTTTATTGCATATTAGAAACAATAATCTAAACCAATTTTGAAACAAATTTGTAATTATAATTGGAAAATAATTGTAACATGTCGAATTACTTTTTTATGTAAAAAGTACTCTAACAGGTATAGTTTTAACAGTAATGATGTATTTGTTAAATATATCATTATTTTAATAAAAATAAATAATGTTAATTATTATTTTAGAATAAAAATGTCTAAGAAGAATGTACAAACAATACAACATGAATCAAATGATGAAGAAAGATTTGGTGCAAAGTCTAAATGGAGTTATTCGGAGGTACCTGATATTCCTCAAAATCGAATTTGTTGTTCTCCGGTGGATGAAATAAATCATATTGTAAATATACCTTCTTCTTATTTGCCATTATTAAGTACCACATCAAATTTTAATTCTTTTGTTTTGAAAATATTTCAGGAAAATGAAGAAACTTCTAGTACTACACATAGTGTTGAAGTTCAAACAGATAAATCATCTTTTTTTTTATTAAAGCAAGAGAAAAAAATTGATAGTAATAAAAAAAATAAAGCTAACACAGAGAATAATAAAGAATTTTTAGATAATAAAAAATTATCTACTTTAAGTAATAATATAATTCAATACAGAACTCAGGAATTGGAAAATGTTAAATTAACGAATGCAAGTTTAAATTTTGAAGAAGAAAAGATAAGAACTAAATTGGCTGCCCAAATGAGTGCTTCCAAAAGATTTGATGAATATGCTGAAACAGACTTGGATCAACCGATGGATTATGCACTCTGTTATAATGAAACTAATTTAGATGAAGAAAAAAAAGGAAATCCTTTTTTAGCTAAAAATGGTAAACCCAATATTAAATACAATTATATAATAAAAATGATGCAATTAAATAATTTTTTATTTTTAATATGTTATAGATTTATTGTGTGTTGAAGAATTAGTTGAAGAAGAAAAAGTTGAAGTAGTAAAACCTAAAGGATCAGTTAACAAAGAACAAGCAAGAACTAAAAAAGAAATGTTTGTTAATACTGGTAGAAGTTTTAAAGAAATTTTTAATTTCTTCAAAGATCGAGATAAAAAGCGGTCTACTAGTGACAATATAAAATCAAACTTAGAAGGATCCAAACTTATGAAATCTACAGAAATCTATGAACAGAAAATTGAAAAGTTACCCCAATCACCTCAGATCACAGTTGATCAATATGAAAAAGAAACAAAATTAAAAAATGAAGCTCAATTTTCCCAACAAACTCCTTTAATGTTTTCACGCTGCAGTTCTCTAGGATCTCTTAATGGTTTTGAACAAAATTCAATTAATGATGATAAAAGTTCAGTAATAAGTGATATCAGTAGAAGGACAAGTGGAGTTGTATCTCCTAGTGAGTTACCAGATTCACCAGCACAAGCTGCTGCTTCTGGCATCAAATTTCAACAAAAAACTCAAATTGGCTGCTTTGGAAAGAAAAAAATTCAATTGTTGCAAGAAAAATTCAAGGTATTAGTTCTAATACATTAATTTCTAAAATTAAAAATTTTTTTCATTCATCAAAATGTAAATAGCTTATTAATTTCCAAGTTTAACTTAGCCAACTTAGGCATTACATCCTTGCATGCATATTTTATTTAAAGTAAGCAAAATATATTTTGAAATGATACATTTTGATCTATCAGTAAATAAAAAGTATTAATCAATGTGAACAAAATTATGGAAAAGATTTTATTTTTTAGGGCTTCCAATATCCTTCAGCAGGTAATGATAGTTCATCCTTTCATAATGAAAGTATTGTTAAAAAACTTCCAATACCTAAGAAAAGTTTCTTTGAGGATAACATCACATCTTTCAAAGATGAATCAACACCGACAAAACTTCATTCTATGGCAGCAAGTAGTCTGAGCTCCTTAACAATTGATGATGATGATGACTACGAATTAATAAACAAAATCGTTGTAAATAAGGAAAATCAACACATAGCTGAAGGCATAAAGATAGAAAACAACAGACAAGAACCAGTTGGAGAATCAAATCAAATCAATTTAAAAAATCCTGCAGTCATAGAAGAAAATAATGAAGCTATATTGTATGAACAAGACCAAAATTTCAATGAAGAAGAAGATGATGAATTAACTGACCTTACTCCTTATGAAGAACAGGTTCTTGATCAATGCATTCGCAAAGGAATTGCAAAATGGACTAAAAGAAATGTTAATGAAATTAAATCATTTAGTTGGGATTTAGGATTAACTTGTCGCTCAACAAGAGCAATATTAAGAAACAAATTACGAATTTCTTCAAAAATTCAAAATGATGTTGATTATCAGAGAAATTATCAAACATCCGAAATTATTTGCAATAATAATAATTTAAATTTAGAACAAAAGCCTGACACAGACAGTTCTGAAAAATTATCGATTGAGAATGCTGATCAAAAGAAAAATGTATCAAATGAGATAAGTTATCACATAAATGAAAATTCCTACTACATTACATATGAAGAACATCTGCTTGATCAATGTATTCGAAGAGGAATGGCTAAAATTACAAAAAGGAATATTAATGATATTCGACCATTTAGTTGGGATGTAAATCAAATTTGCCTTACCACTAGAGCGATGATACTACACGGACGTGATATTGATATGTATAGTGGCTCCTAAATTTAGGGACATTGATTATAGTTTTAAATATTCTGAAATCGTTAAAGTTAGATTTAAACACTAAGTGCTTTTTTAAAGGTTTCAATTACGAATGAAATATTTTAAAATGTTATTAAAATTTTATGCTTTTAAATTTTATAAATTTATATATGCATTTGTACATTCAAAAGTGTGTAGTATACATACATTTTTAATATCAAAATATTCTAAAAATTTTTAACAAATTTTTTATTTTTTTATGACAAAATAAAATTTTATATATATATATATATTTTTGTAGAGAGCTTTTAGATAAGTTGCATGTTTACACGTGAATACTCTATAATTTTTAAATGTCTCGTATTTAAAAGTCGTTTAGCTCACTTTTATATTTATTTAATATAAAATACAAAAAATCATTAAAAGCAACTGTTCTAAGTATAAGATTAACTGACTACTCTTATAAGACTGTAGGAAATACGATTTTATTCAAAAAGTAAATTTGAAGAATTAAATTGTTATTTATACATTTAAAAAAAATTGCTTAGCAATAATTAAATATTTATTGATGTTTGTTGACATATTTCTATTTACACATAATGTTCAATAAAAATATTTTGAATTAAATAAAAAATACATATCTTATACAAGCATAAATTTATTTTTTCATATCCTCTTATATACAAGAATGGAGTAAAAATATTTTGTTACATAAAAGTTGTACACATTGTTTTTATTATTATTATACAATCATTTGATATAGTAGCAATGCCTTCATTATTTATTTTAATATTTCGTTTGTGAAGGAAATAATAGACAATGCATTTTTATTTTTAAATTAAATACTAATTTAATATTTAATGAAGATTTCATGCAATAATTACAAGTGCAATTATTTGATTTTTCCTCCAATTTGGTTATATGATTAATGCAATTATAATGTAAAATGTCTTAAATACATAGGTTTTACTGGGTTTTATCAAAAATGAAGCAGATTTTATACTTCTACTTAAAGTAGACTCATTATCATGCTTGTTCATACAAAACGCACTTTCATTAATACTCAAACTTGAGAACACAATCGACCGAAGTTTCAAGTCGACGCACTATAATTGATATCACAAAGCTTAAAGAGAAAAAATCTTACGTCAGTACAATCCATAACCAAAATATTTACACATTACATTTCAATTATTCAATTATTACAAGTAAATTATTATACGCGCGACTTTAATTGTTCAATTATTACACGTCATTCTGGCACTTCAGAATATATTTTAAATATTTAAAAAATCTAAATCCAAATATTAGGAAGTTAATGGAGACATGCCAATTGCCCTTGGGTCAGGTTGACCAGGTTGAGGTGGTGGAGCTTGCTGTGGACCAGTTTCCAAATTTTTTAGTAATTGATTCAACCAATGTTCTGTTGACATATCTTCTTGCAAACAACTGGCAAAAGTATTGTCTCTCAATTGATCTGGTAAACACTGCCTCAATGCCAAAAGAGCTCTAAAAATAACAGAAAGATAATATTTTCTATTTCATTTTCTAATTTATGTTTTTCAAAATGGAAACTGATTCTATAACAGTAAACAAAATAAATTATGATTTACTTAATTAAAAAAACTTACCGTGGATTATCAGACAATCTCAGATAACATCTGACAACATGTTTTAGAAGACGAGCTGAAGGATCCTTAGCTAAAGACAGAACCATTTTTCCAAGAATCATTGCAACGTGACTAAATCTGTCATATGTTTGACAAATATATGAAAGGCCACTGTCATCTAACAAAATTTTCTGCAGTATAAATGTTGCAACAGTTTTGCTCAGTTCTGATCCACTTTCCATTATTCTTAAACATAATGGAATAATCTCAGTAGTTAATAAAAATGTAACAACTTCTTGTTCATCCGTTTTTACCAATGCACCAATTACTCCCAAGCTCGTTAATCGAAGATACTCAAAAGGCCTTGTTTTATTTACTGTATGTAAAAATGGATAAAGAAAGAGGGGAATGTGAGCCTGAAAATGAGTAATTTATATCAAAAATTTTATTTTAAAATTTATTTACAATTTAAAATTTTTAAAAATTAAACATAAAATATGTTTAATCAACATGATATTTTAGGAATAACATAACATGAAACCAAATTTTAAAGGCAAGATTATTTAAATCTATTTTTAACAAATATAATACAGAACTAATTCATTTCTAGAACAGTCAATAAAATAATGGTAAGATTTTATCTACCGAAAACGTTTAATAATAAAATCTAAATTTAAAATCTTTTTATAAAAATTCTACTAATTTCAAATTTTTGTATTCTGTGAAAACTTACCTGGAGGAAAGCCGATCTAGTCTCAGGGTGACTTGCAAAGCACTGCAATAAAGCCAAAGCATTGCATACTCGGTTACTCTGATGCGCTGTAAGTGTAGCAGGATTGATGGCTGGATAGATATTTATAATCTCTTGGAGAAGTGATGCTACAGTGCCAAATGAATGCCAAAGCATGGGAGCCAGTTCAGGTACGACCTCGCGCTTTTTGCTCAATTCTAACAGTGCATTTTGACGAGTCTCCGGGTTAGACAGCTCAATGATCCAGGTGTAAACCTTTTCGCGATCAATTGTCGCTTGCAGGGCTGGACTCTGCTGCGAACTCATGTTTTCGAACAAAATGGTTGTCCTGTGATATTTCACTGGTCTTTAGATAGTTACAATAGGTTTACGTTTGTAAAAAAACCTTTCCCAAAAATTTAGTAATACTTGACTACGTAACCGAATGTAACAGAAAATCCTCGTTTGACCGTTTTCCGAAATGTTGATATAATGTAAGGTTATGTATAGAAAATAATTATATCTATATCTATATTATATATAACTGTTTTGCACTGCAGATGTCGCCTACTGCATGCAATAAATGCAAAATATCATTTGACGATAAAGAAAATTTCTGTTACCATTTTTCTTTTCAAATTTTCTCCCTCTTTTTCTTGGGTTCCATACCACGAAACCCTGAAAAAAATCCTATATTATAATTATATCATTCATTATTATTTAATTTAAAAAGTAATAAATAGTAATTCAAAAGTAGTAAATATCTTTTGGCTAAGTAAATCGTAAAAGAATCATTATAAATTCACGTAATTAACATTTTAAAAAAATTACGTTCTATATAATAAATCAAAAATAGTTACAAAATCAAAGCATATGTAGTATCATAAAGGAATAAAACACTACGCTATACTTCACAATGTCCATTCTATTTAATTTATTTTCAACCATTTGAATTTTTTATGTTTTATAAAGTTTAATATCTCTACATTAAAAAAACTATAAATTTACATGCATTTAACAATAATGTATAATTGACTTATGTTAATCGCATTATAAAATATAACTCCAAAATATATTTTGATAAAATATTCTGATTTATCTGCAAATGTTTCATCCACAATCAGTCTTATAATAATTTTTTTATAAATTTACGCGTTTATTAGTAATAATGATGGCAAAATAACTATAAGGTTTCTATTTAACATAAAATCTCTTTAAAGGGCCTTATATATAAGTAATATACATTATTACCTATATAATTATGCAATATTGCAATTTTATATTTTATTGTATTTCACTTTCAAACACTGTTGTATGCATAATCATAAATTTTCCTATTTATTTAATATCTTCTAAAATATAAATTTATAAAACTTTATTATCTTTTTTATTGATTTTTATCATGCAGATATTGATTTTCTTAAAAAATTAATTTTTTTAAAATGTTTATACAACAAAATTACCTAAAAATAATTTTTTATTCCACCCTAACAATAGTTTAACTTTTGTATAAGCAAGTATGCAATTATATAGTAAACTAGTCAAAGTTATTTAAATAAAGCTATACATTAATATCAATTTTTATTTTATCTGTTAAATTTGATTAGAATAACTTTCTCAAATGTATAAAAAGATTTAATATAAAATATTTCTTCTATGAGGCCTAATAACTAAGCACCATTTTTCAGCCATAAATAAAAAAAGTAAAACAAAGTATGTTTCTTAAACGTACTAAATAACAAAGCGTGAGCAAATTTTTAAAAAAGTAGTTAAAAATAATTAAATTACATCAGTTAATAACAGAAATTATCTACTATCAAAAATTTAATATTTTACGTTTAAAAGGAAAACTACCCTATTGGAAGTTTTTGCTATTATTTGGCCAATTTTTGACGAAAAGTTCAACTATTATTAGTGAAATGGCTAAAAAAATTCGTGAAATTTCCAACAGGGTAATAAAATCTAAAAAAACTTTATCAGAAGATAAAAATTTAATAATAAATGTTACTAAAAATCAGTAGTCTGAAATAAATTTAGTGCACCTTAATATAAAATATGGCAAGGATGTAAAAAACCGTAACTATATTCACAAAATCAAAATTTGCTTTTAATGTATTTACAATATATAAAAATGTTACTAATGAACAAAGTCACAGTTTCAACTTCCTTAAAATAGAGAGCACTGCAAAGTATCTAAATAATTTAAACGCGTCTGTACTCCAAATATTAAAAATCACTAGTTGTCTAATGACAAAATCAACAAACGAAAAGCGCATATTGCAAGTCGCCTAAAACAAATTGCAACACGTGCATTTTTATTAGTTCTGTCGCTTTGCTATCTTAATCTCCTAATCTAAATAACAGAGTTCACAAACGAATCACTCCTCTAGGTAATACCAAATTCACTTGCTCCTCCAATACAGGCTTACATATCAGTTTCACGCAAATGCACTCGAACTCGGACACAGCCAATTGTCTATATATATATCGATTACATAAAGAGATCAGTTTTGGAGGTGATCTTCTTTATAGCCGGCAGAATGCGCACAGCTGTGTACTGGCTGTAACCAAGCGGTATCCTGATGTCGGTGCTGTCGCGCCTTTCCCTGTCGGCGATCTCGTTTTCCTGTTGCTGCTGTTGGACGATCATGAGCGTTCTGACGAGGGACCAGCAGATTACCGTCGCACCGCCGACTATCAGCAGGATTATCACGAGATTCTGGACCACCGGCATGATGTTCAGGGCGAGCTTCAGCAAGAGCATCAGGTCGTCCGGTAGCCCTGGAATCACCTGGAAGGAGAGCAGGATGTCAGACTGACCTTGAAGGGCTCGTATTATGTATTCGTTAATGAAAGTTTCGCGTGTTACTAAACCCGATGGGATTATAATGACAGATATGTTTGTTAAAGCGTGAGATTCAAGGATAATCAGGTCGAGGCTGCTTGTAGAATCAAATGGTTTTTTTCCGCGAGTTTGATTGACGTTTTGTAACTGGGTTAATCCCTTTGAATTTACGCCGAATGGAGGTAAATAAGTTGTAATTAAATATATGCGAAGAAAGTATGCAGGCTGTATAAAAAACGATCAGTGCCCAATAATTAATTCATATATGTAATGCGTGGATGATTAAAAAAAGACTTCTTTGGAAAAGCGATCAAACTGCGGAAATTATAAGGTTTAGTTTATAATTAAATAATTCAAGAGATTAATTTAATTTAAATGCTTTCAATGCCTAATTTATAGAATGTTCGCAAATAACTTGCAATCAGAAATATCTCAACAACTATCTACCTTTACATCAAGCAAAAAAAAACAATTAAAATTTTGCTTTAAAACCTACTTTCCAGACTCCTCCATTAAACTTTCAAAACGGACATCTTGATGAGTCAATCAAATCTAATCAAACGTTTCTATCTCTCCAACTATTTTTCTCGTAATTACACGCCCCATTGATAAATCTCATCACCTGAATTGCGTAAATACGCGACGTCTCATGCGCATTACTCACCAGATCCGTCCAGAAAAGCGGTACCATCATCTCGTTGAAAGCTTTGATCTTGGAGTTGTACTGCGTCTTTTTCATGATAAGGTTCGTCTGCAGCCTCGAGTGCACGAACATTGGAATCCCCATAGTCTGTAATAATGCAAGGTTCGTGTTAATTAGGCTCGCGATTTATGATACGCCGCGCAATGACACCAGCCTCGATCGCTTATCAAGCGATTATGCATGCTGCTTTTTTCTAACGTGCGAGTCCTTTCGCATCGAAGCCCGACGGGCTTTTTTATTCAGGTGATGATACGATCGGGAAGGAAAAACGTAGCGGGAATGCAAAAACTGAGTGTTTCGCTTTATGATGGTTTATTTTTAGAAGAAAGGTATTTTAAGATCGAAGACAAAAATTTAATTAATGAAAAACGCGTTCAAGATCAAATAATTATGTAGATTTTTATTTTGATTTTTTTTAAGGGAAACAGAGACGTATCTATATTCATTTGTATGACGTTGTGTAAAATGACAAGTTCTTACCGGCTGCAATATAATAATTGTACTGTGTTTCTCTGGATCAGGATTGAGGCCTTCAATACCTTCTGATAAAGTTGGATCGGCGTTCAAGAAATGCGGCAAGGAAGCAGCTGCTGGAATATCTGCAAAAAATAATTTTCGATTATTTTTTGTTTCAGAATTTTGCATTCAGACGTTCAAATTATCTTTTTGACTTGTGTATAAAAAATCCTGTTAACAAGGAAAATTGCGATTGAAATATTAAAATTGATAAAAAATAGAAAAGTCTCAGATTTAAATATTTAAAAAATAATCTAAAATAATTATATATTCGGCACATCATAATCATTAAGTTCTAGTCAGCTTTGTCATTACAAAGTAATTAATAATAGATGTTAAATCTATTTAATTAAATCAGTATATCAACTATCATTTGAAAAATCCAGTTAATGACACGGATAAATATTAAATCTGGAAAATGAAAGCACAATATTTAATTCAAGCATATTTATACATTCAAAACGGGTTTGCTATCATCAAATTATTTTTTAGAAAAAATGTACAACATATCGCGAGCACCAATAAAAATCATTTCCTGTTATTTTTTATCCTAATTTATCAAATTTCTTAGATTAAAAACCAAAAAATGCATAATCAAGCACCTAATCAATTGCAGAATTTAAGACCGATTCAAAAGACTTACGAGCGATCATTGAACCCTTATCACGCGATTGTACTAAACCAGTTTGACGAAATTTTTTTTACAAACCGACCAATGAAGCTTCGTTCCGCCCTCATTCGAACGAGTCCGAAACTGCATTCGCATGCAGATCCTCGCAGAAAAGGAGCAAAAGGTCGAGATCTCGTTTGCAGTGCGGTATATAAATGCAGAAGAGGATTCAAGAGGAAAGAAGGAGGAAAGAGCTGGTATGGAATGTCGTGGAACCTGCAGTAAGACCCAAACAAGGATGCGATAATGAAAATCTTGCGTGGCACGGGACTGCTCGCTTCTTCCTTTCGAATCACGTGCGCTATTTTTTATCGATCTCTCTTTTCTCTCTTTTTCTCCTTTTCTTGATAATATCTCAAGCGCTTATACATGAAATTAATCGGCGTCTCCTGACATTTTCCGCAAAAGGTTTTAAAATTGTTGCTCGACAGTATCATAATTTTAATAAACTATCCGGATTTTCCCTGTACGAAGGGTTATTTTAGTGACTGTAATAAATTTACTATGTCATTTTACAAGAGTTAAAATTTTATATTTCACGTTATTAAACGTCAAAAAGTAACAATTATTTTTATCGATTTTTTTTTTTTTTTTTATAATTTATTACTTTAGTTTTTATTTGTACTGCCGCACTGAGTGCCGCAGGAGAGTTGACGTGAAATGTCTCGTACGTATATTGTAGTTTAGATGCGATATTGAATTATCGTTGAAATTTTCAAAAAATTTGCTCTAAATTTTGCACGTCAAAATTGTTTTTGTTTGCCCTGTTTTCATTTAGAACGAAAAGATTGCTTTTTAATTTTAATTTTAAAGGTCGGCGAACAATATACGCGTAAATGTTAAACTACCAGCTTGCCCTACATGAGCGAACCGTGTAAAGTTCAAGTTCTATTATTTCATGCTACATAATGCCTCGGCGTAACATATGTGCTTAATGAACATTCCAGCTTTTCGCTCTGTTTCTTTCGAAAAAGATTATTTCACAACTTTTGAAAATAATACTTCGTTGAATTTTTCGTTTACAGTAATACTTAAATTAGGTTGCCGCATGTATAAATTACGCATAAAAAATTATTTTTATCCACTTCACGGGTCCTTATTAAAAATTATTCACGATCAAATCCAATTGCATCACTTGACAGTACAGTAGACATTATACTCACTGTAGTAACAAGGTGTGAGATTAAGCAGTCCCCGTTTAAGGCACCGATCTTTCTGCAAACAGTAGCAGTCGTTCTCCGGATTGCTTTCGGGCGGGTCGGCAAAGTCCTCCGGCAGCTCGTACTGATGACCGAGCAGTCCGTGGGCCTCGACGTCCTTGACGTAGACGATCGGCAGAGGTCGGCAGAAGGCCTTCCGGAAGACCCGGAACACTGCTTTCTCGTCTACGTTGCGCGGAAACACCGTGCCCTCGTATGCGCCCTGAATCCTGTTGCACTTGGAGTTTCTGGAAATGTTTTTGAAAGGAGGAAGTGGCTTTAGTAATATCACTTTGTTTTGATGCAGCACCTTTTTCGGGGAACGGATTTTTTTCGTATGAGTGATTACAATTTTTCATTCGGTTTGTATAATTATTGTAATTGTTAATGAGCTTAACGCCAGTTATGCAAAGCCACAAAGTTGTTGCATCAAGTAATTTAGAGTACAATATACTTATTCATACTTAGAAAGTTTAGAAGAAGATGTAACAAGTAATTAATGTAAATTTTCTATAGGAAACTACAATGAAAGAAATGTAAAAACATTGTAGTTTTACGTGTAAAAGGAAATAAAATGTCGCTATTTGTGCTTTTTATCAATTGCACTGTTAATAAAAGATGAATTATAAATAGATTTTTTACCGTAGAGTGTCAAATGTAAAACTTACTCTGGCCTAGTTTCGTTGCCTTCCTCTTCTATATAGCCCCACTGCGAAAGTCCCTTGTTGCCATTTATCGATTCAATACTTAAATATCTACCTTTTTCCTCGAGCGTGTCATTGTTTCCCTTTACGTTCATAATAATATGATTTATACCTTCGTCGTACATCTAAATTTAGAAAATCGATAAAAAGGATATATATATCAAAAACACTTGAAAGTGAAGTATGATAATTGAAGAGAAGAAAGAGATTGCGTATTTTTAAAGCGGAAGAAGCTGTTTTTCCTTGCATTTACAGCTTAATCGATATTTCTTATCCATGCATTATTTCGTCACAACGAAGCTTAAAATAATAAATTATTAATCAAGTCAATCTGCAATCTACGTTTCGTTTTTTATTTATACAAATAATTACTTATTACAGGCCTTTATTATAATAAGACTTTATTATAGGCCTATATATTTGCTGTAATTATCCTCGCTAGTTGTATAGTTTAATATGAAATAATAATAATAATAATTTAAACTTATGCATTTATTCGTAATTTTCATGATTATAAGGACAAAAAATTTCATTTTCGCGCACGTTGTATCTCTAAATTTCCAAACTTACACCACTGCATTAATTTATATGCAATATTATGCCTTAATTTTACATCAAAACCTGTACGACACTGCAAAGTATTTAACAAAAAATCTCGGCTGCGCATGCAATCGCTCCACATTTTTCCCGCTTTTTTGTCTGCTTTTTTCAATTTTTTTTTATCAACAAATAGAGTTCGCGATATGTCACACGATGGTGAAAGGATCGTCGATCGCGCTAAAGTTGCGAAAAAGCCGGCTCTCAGGGAGAGCATATACATGAGCATATCGAGATTTTTCAATTCGATCAATAACCCGAATCGGAAGTTTTCCTTGAGTCCGTGCATAGAACTTGGTGGGATTGCATTAAGTGCGCGTGTGAGAGTTTATAATTAAGCAAAGATCGGTTTTTTGTATACTGCTCTCGGTGGCCTTTATGCTCGTTAACGCCGAATAAGTTATTTATTTTTAAGGTGTAAGGAAACCTTTTTTCGTGAAATACCGGATTAAAATAAATATCCGGGGTCGGCAAGCATTATTTTATTAAAAAAACAACAGAAGAAGGCAAATAACGATAAATAAGGTTGGTATAGTCAAGTTGCCAGAAATAAATTGAATTTGCATATGAATATTTATAAATAATGTTTATAAGTATTATTATTATTATTACTTACCCTATCAAGCAGTCCAAATTTCTGAAAGTTTATGTAGTTTGGAACGACAGTACCAGCAAGACTAACCAAAGAATCATCATATCCCCACAGGTAATCCTGAACAGAGATGTGTAATATTGGTTTGCTGTCCAAGTAATTCGCCAGTTGAACGAAAGGATAATTGACGAAGAAATTAGATTCGGATAAGGCTGAGGAAATTCCCTGAAAAAAATGTGTATCTTGTATAATAATTCTTAATTATTTTCTTAAATCTATGTATTATTTTTTAAATGTTATTCATAATACAAATTAATTTTATCCCAATTTTTGCAAAATTGAATTCGAAAACGAAGAAAAAATTTAATGCAATTCGTGACCTCTATTCAAAACGATTTAGCGTTACTGTTTGATGACTTTTATGAGCAGCTTTCAAATTTCTAAACCGGAATCAAATCCCTAAACGTTAATGTGACGATAATTCAAAGCCCAATGTGCGGAATAGTAATATAAACTGAAAGTGTAGCTTCTTTCCGAAATTTTTTAATTAAATTAGCGAAATAAATTTTATTTTAAAATTGTCTCTTTTCTCGTAAAAAAGAATAAAATAAAAATTTTTTATTAAATAATAAAGATAGTAGCAGATAAGTATCGTAGGCATATTTGTATTATTTGTAATAGTAGTGTGTCTGACAAAAACAATATTCCTTTCAGCACTAAACTTGTTTGGAAATTAATTTCTGGACTTTTAATTAGCAATAATAAAATCTTTAAGTGAGTAAAAACTTTCTTAAAAAACAAAAACTCTTTAATTATTCTAATTCATTAATGCCTTACCGTAAGAATAAGGTCGATTGAAGATAATTGCAAACTTAATCCATTTTTGCATCCCAGCGGAATCACGCAACTTTTCAATTCAAAATACGTATTATAATTGAAAAAATTCTTTTAAGAAAAGGAGATTGTAGTAACAATAAAAAACCCGGAAAGAGAGTTAATTACGACTCCCTTTAAATTTAATATTATCAAATAAAATAATATAATGTTGATTTAATATAAAAGAGTGTTTTTTTCGTTTATTTTATTGGTCGATAAATCAACTCGAGTCGAATTTCCGTATTAAAGTTAATTTGCCAGCGAAGAACTTATTTCAGCTGATTTTCTATTTAATTAACAGAGAAGCGCGATGGTAAATAGATTAAGATTATGCTAATGTGACGAAAGTTTTTTTAACTTACGAGCATCGGAATATTAGGAACTGAGACGAATAAGTCCTGTGGCTGACCTATCGACATATCTGGTCTGAAAAGCACCTTTCGCTTAGGAATGTATGATACCGTGCCGTTATCGTTCCACGTTATATTGGTATTTTCTAATATTTCTCTGAAAAACAAAAATTTTGACATTTAATTTGATGTTATTTTTTGCGACGAAGAACTAGTAATTACGGCATATATTAAGCGATTTATTATCTGTAAAAAACATGTAGTATCTCAAACTCGGCTAAAATTATTTACACTGAGGATTACAGCCTAATTTTTCTAGGCGATTGTAATTAATAAGTTAGATTACAGAAAAAAAGTTCTTACTGATAAGTAAAAGGACCGATTTCTTCGATCTTCAGAGTCTCTCCACCGTCAAGGAAGGTATCAGAGTTCGTTATATTAAATATATATACTTTAATGAACACATCGATTGGCGGTTTCCTCCACAGAGTGAACAGGTATGAATCTGGTTCCATTCTCAGTTTCTAGAAAAAATTTCATTAATTTCATTAAGCATATAAGCCCGCATAAGACTAACTGAACATGTTTAAATAATCAAATAACGGAGCATTATGTCTTACATAGTTTATTATTAGTGTAATTGGATCCGTAATGTACATGATAAAACCTGCGGTGGTGCAAAAAGCGCCTACCATGAATAAGATGATACATCCTGAAACAAAATAACAACAGACGTAAATTTATCGATATCAATTTATTGAACATTATCAACATGCCTTGGTACTTTGTTAGCGAATTAAAAATTAAGTCACATCCGAACTTATGCAGCAAGTTCACATCTACAATACCGCATATAAATCGCTCGAGTTAAAGATAACTTTTTTCCCCTTATCGAGAATCCTCAATGTATCTCAAATCAATCATAGCTCGATCTGAAACTGCAAATACTGCGATTTTATGTTTACAGTCCAGCGGGTCATTATGACTCGTCGCGCGGTAATCCAGTTCCTTACATAAGAAGACGCGCAGACGCACAAACTCGTGCGCGCGTGTACTTTTTACGCGGGTCGTTAGCTTTTTTACCAATTTCGTTATAGCGTCTTACTTTGCAAAGTCCACGAGGCGAGACTTTATAGGCTCATGACGAAATTTCCACCGGCTCTCGATCAAGGGTACGACTCGCGGAGGTATATATTTACTTTTTTCTAGTTTTGGCTCGATGGCCACGGACACGTGTGCGAAAATCCTTGAGGCGCAACTTTTCTAATACAGGGGTGGTAGGGGCGGACGTCGAGTGACATGCCTCGCGGACCCGGTTTTTAGTCAATTAATTCGCCAGAGGGAACATACTGATCGTGTTATCTGACGCATAAGTCAAGCGCAATATACAAAATACTAACAGAAGTTTGTTTCGCAAGTTATATTGATTTATTTCGTCTGTGTTATTCAAGTTTAATGCTGCGCTGCCGTTTAATTGTCAGAACGTTAAAAATAATAATAATACAATATTAATTTGACATGAGGAAGCTTTTCCAGATATAAAAATATGTAAGGAAGATCAGCAGGCAAAAAATTATTAGGCAAACAATTTTTCCCACTTTTTTCCTTAATTCCAGGTACAAGCAAACTCCTTTTTACAACTTGGAATTTCCTTGTTTTGATGGATTTACGTTTTAGGAGTGTTAATAATCACTCTAATATTTCTTTTGACAGCAAAGGTTTTGCCTCAATAGCCTATTTTGACAAATCAAACAAGTCTCGGGTTTGACAAATGATATTTCTACTTATAAAAATCGGAAAGGCGAAGGACAATTTACTGCGGAAACGAGTAAATTTGATTTAAATTTTTCTTCTTATGAAATATGTGTTAAAATAATGTAAGTAGGTGAAATCTGAGACTTTCAGTTTTCGGCTACAGTATAAAATGAAACATCAATTAGCACTTTTCTAACAGCAATAAAAGATACTGCTGTTAGAAATTATTATTTAATTAAAATCGTACAAAAGCGTATTAAAATGTTCTAAAAACTTTTAATAAACAGTAACTCGTGAAATCTTTTCTCCGGCGATATTACTCATAAATCCATAAAAGACATAATTAACATAAAAATGCTCATAGAAGTGATGGTATTTTATTTATTTATACAAAACGCGTAATATTTGCTCTAATCTTCATCACAGAACCCAAACAAACAAAGATTAAAAATCGCCGCTCTTGAAAACCAATCGACATTGACCATCCCGGCTGCTGCTTGGGTTGATGTGTGAATATACGCGGCTTACTTTGACTCGAATATATTGCGAGATAACGGGATAATCGCGTGGTTCGCACTTCGAAAACGAGAATTCGGATGAAGAGAAAGCTGAGGTTTACGAACCAGAGTGACATAAAGGTCACAATTTCGATACATAATATGATGGAGAAAACTTTTCAGATTTAAGTAAACAGATGATAACTCGATCGAAATCGATTGCGGGTGACGTTGAATGCAATACTTAATAGATGATATTCTGTAAATTTGGATTATGAAATGGGAATTTATTAAATTCATATACTATTCGTATTATTAATTTCAATTTTTACTCAATTTAGAATCTGTGAAAACTATTGGTAACGTAAGACTTTTGGGTAGCTATACATTACATTAAATCTTTCTGCAACTAACAGGGTATGTCTAAATGTTCAATTTTCTTAAATCGATGAAAGAAACTACTATATTAAATATTGACTAAAATATTTTTCAAATAAAAGTTACAAAAAGTGGACAAAAAATATAAGTTATTTTTGAACAAAAATAAGCATTAAAATTTACAATTCGATTCAAATTTAAATTCCCACAGAATTTCAATTTCGAAAATCCACCAAAATATGAAACCTGTTGCCGATCATCGACGTAACGCCGAATAATCCGCGCGCTCGCACAAAACCTCCTTGCAAAATTTCCATCGCGCGGGTCCTCCAACCGTCGATCCAAGGAAGTACGCGCGAATCGTTTTTTTTTACGAGCACCGACAATTTATTGCCGGCATATGAATTGCGCGCGGAAAGACGGAGGAGTATAGGTGCCTAATAGTCACGTATATAATTTTTGCGGCACGCGCGACGAGCGCAGGCGTGCAGCCCAAAGGACGCGCCAGGGGGTCGAGGAAAGAGCGTGTAGTGAGGCGATGGTGCCCCTGGAGTTTTTACTACTGCTCGTGATTTATATTTCATTGGCACGGAAGTTTTACGGCTAGCAGGTGCCGCGGCTGAGATACGCGGTAAACATTCGCGTTTTTGCACTGACGGACGCGCTCATCGGTAAGAGAGGCTGATAAAAATAGTTATAATAGTTCTGTGTTTCCGCTGGGCATTTTTTAGGCGATGAATAATCAATGCGCAATAAAGAGATTTACAGCTGTATAAAAACTTTCTTTTTTAGCATAAAGCTATTAATTACAATAGTAGTAAATGCCAAAAAAAATAATCTAACGCTTAAAAATGATTTACATATTTATAATGTTAATAGCCATTAAAAGTGCATAATAAATTGGATTTTTCATTGCAGATTATATCATAATTGTATAATCTACTATGAGTTGTTTAAATTTATATCTGTTGCAGGAATAAAATTTACTCAAATTTACATACAGTGTGTCGTGACATAATAAAATTGATTACCAATATTAAAATTAAATTAACCCATCTTAATCCTGCCTTCGCTGCGCAAAATCCAAGAAAAAGTTAAAAGAAAAATAAAGATGCTTTGATTACTCATAAATGTATATACACTTTTCACAACCTATAATCTTCCAATTTTTCTCGCTTAAACGGAAAATTATAGTCGGAAAAGAGCATTAATGATATTCATCCGCTTCACTGATAAGCGTAATTATTTTTATTTCTGACATAGCACTCTGAAAAATCAGAATCAATGTTTAATATTGAGTTTAGAAGAATTATAATCTACTGATTGATAAATTGTATAACAAAAAAACGTTTAGTTTTTCTATTTTAAAAAGTTCGTTTTTATAGTAACCTCCAAATATTACCTTCAATACAGTGTACAATAAATTATAAAAACCTAACAAAGACCCATTCATGTTTGTTTAAAAGCCATAATTACATAAGCAAATTTTCCGAACCTTCTACGCAATATATTCAATATTACTTTTTTTGCTGAGACGTTCTTCTGAATGACAAATTGTAGCAATCGAAAATTATAAAGCTAATTGTTTTTGATGCTTATTAATTCTGAATGTTTATTGTTGCCTTTTTATTTACAAACTAAAATTATAAGGAATGCGGCTGAAAGCTACGATATACCTTATAGATGCATATATTTTAGCGCCTGCAAGATTTGCGTCTTACATTACTTTGTGATCAAAACCTTACAACTTGAAACAACTGTTGGCATTTTTGCATGGATAAAAATTCAATTTTAATTAGGACAAGCTGTATTACATAATTATATGAATGCAGAGAATGAATTTGTTACATACTTTATGTAATTTTGGTCCAGTGCGTTATACTAATGACTTGAAAATATTATCAAAAAATTACAAATACACCGCTAATCCTCTATCCATCCGTACTTTTGTCACCGCGAACGTTACTTAATAAGTTCAGAGAGGCTGAAAAATCCGCGGCATGAATGGAATGATAAATGTTCGATACGTTGTGTAATCGATCAACAGTTGGCTCTTTCGAGCGCGATGTTATTAAATTTATTACGTATTTGCCGTCGTTAAGCCATTTTTTCCCATTCACGTATGCAATAATCGTAAAATTTTAAAAGCATTTCAATCCCATCTATTATTTAACTTTATAACATTTCTAACTCGGTGTTGCGCAACCGCGCAAGCCAATTCGTGCAGCAGCCGGAGAGCGCAGGCGAGATATATCGCAGAGTCATACGCGGGAACGTACGCACTTTTTTTGCTGTGTTTTCAAATGATTACATGTCGACGGTGGAGTGCGCTGTGTGCGCTTGTGGCACGCGACGGGAGATCGTTGAACCCGCATTGAAAACGCCACTTTTGAGCATCGCTATTTCTCTAAGTAAATCCATCAATTTTGCTTTGCACGAGCCGGAGTCGTTAAGCTGCTAATTAAGAAATCGCTTTGATCTGCTAGGCGGAGAAGAGGTCGTTGGAAATAAAAATTTTAAATTATATTCGCGGTAAGCTCTGCATTATTAGACGCTAATTTTCGACATTAAATTTTCCGTTTCATTAATAATAAAACGGATTTTCATACTTAAGGAGAACCATTCATTGAAATTTTCAAGTAAATCACCGTCAGTTTTGTGATTTATTGTGTTGTTCACAGGAAAAATTTGGAACTTATTCCGAGTAATTAATCAAATTCAGTTTCTCAAATCAAAAACAGCGGAATTTTTTGATTTTGTATTCTTAATAGGAACTATCCTGTTAAGTTCAAACTGGAGGTCATCCGCCTATGATTTATTAGAATTATTAAGGAGGTTCGAGCAAATTTACCTATAAAACTTCCAGAAAAATGAGGCTTTAATCTGCAAACTGATGAATTTGAAATTAATTAGCATGATTTACTGAATTCCTGAAACTCCCAGTATTGATAGTAGAGAAACTGAAGAAAGCGGTTGCAGATATAATAAACTGATTAATTAAGTTCTATCTTAATCCCAATCAAACCGTTAACTAAAAATTTATCTATCGGAATTTTTTTAAGAATGCGCGAAGCAGCAACAAGGAAGCAGTAAAAGCTAGTCGTTTTAAACAAAAAACGCGCGCACATTTTATTACGCAGATTGAATCGTTTCCTTATTTATATATTTTTTACTTCGTATCTATTCATTATTTGCGAAAAAAGCCTTCAGCAAAGAGTGCATCTAATCTTTTCACATTAGTTCGTCAGCGAAAATTCGTCGCAGAAGCTCGAATGCGTCTTAGAATTTCTAGAGTGTTGCCGGTTGCGTTAAATTTAACTTTTTTCCGGGGTATAATCAGTCCGCGAATACAAATTCGAAATTTAATTAACGCTTTTTAGTTAGGCTGGTCGAGGGCATTAAGATTGCAAATTTGACGGGCTCTAGTTAAACCGCAATTTATGATTCTTCTAGTCTGTGATTTTGCGTTCAATTGCTCAAAGTCGCTCTATTTCGTGAGATTGAGTCCATATCAGTGATAAAATGGAAGAAAAAGTTCATTAATTATGCCACAATTGCGTGAACATATAGACTTTTTTTATAGTATTGAATAATTGAATTTTATTTGAGTTTTGATTTTTTTCTTATTTTTTGAGTTCATGTGCGAACAAGAAAAAAGATGAAAGAATGTTACGAAAGAATTTATTAAAACAATCACCTCATCTAATTACGCAACTTGTTAAAGGATTTGACAACCTTGTAAATTTCGTTCAATCTTCGATTTTGATATTTAGAAAATTACAAATATTGTAAAAAAATTAAAGTTAATACAAAAAGCTCATACTACTGAATGTAGAACCGGATGTATGCAAAAATTAGGAGTGTATTTTAAAATATGACGCCGTGGCATTTACCACGTCATACAACCTAAATTTATTGCAGTTGCAAAAAATGAATATAAAGTTTTTCATTTATATTATTCATCTGCATTATTCATTTACACAAAAATTTCAACCCGTATATAGCTTACTTTAAAATACTTCTAACATCTAATATAGAAACCATTAATCGGCGATATCAACTAATTTTTACAAAATCCGCTAAACGTCGTTGCGAAAGCTTTCCCTCCTCGCAGCGACGATTAATCGTTCGACTGCATCCGATGATTGACGCGCGCGCTCAACTTTTTCCTTTCGGGTGCAACGGCAAAAAAAAAAAAAACAACAACAACAACCATTTAAATACAATTAACCCGAATTTCCTAGCGATCTTTCTCAATGACGAGCCGCGTCGCGTAATGAGAAATTGATGGCTAGGCGCCCTTGCTGCATTTCGAAGAACGGGTTACAATGTCACCGTGATGTGTATATACTTACTTCGATACTGCTGCAGCTCGATGAGGGACTTCATGGCTCACCGCTTGTTGGTCCGGTCTTTTGAAAACTTTTTCGTCCACCTGAAACAGAAGGACGAACGTGTAATGAGAAGACAAAAAGCAACAAAGTGCTATGTGCTAAAACGATTTCTCATTTGACTTTTAAATTTATTTTGGGTCAATTTCGTGGAACTAAGGACGATACTTTTAGTTTCTTTATCTTAAACTGCGTACGAAGTCAGCAAACTAAACGAGCGAAGTAATACTTCTGATTGCTACTGAATGCTGCTTTCGCTTTTTCTGAACTTTTGTTGTGAGTTATAGAGAAATTTTCAAAAAATGCAGTTAGATTTATCATGAAAATGTAAACATTCTTTCGATGAAAGAAACTGACCTTTAATGATCTAAAAAAACTACTATCCTCGTCTACATTTTTAAATACTTTATACCAAGAATTGCATATTTTAAATTCTCTAAAGTTCTTGCAGTTCAAGTATGCTTAATCTGATTATTTTAGTAGCATTAACACGCGCCAACAACCTTCTGTAAGAAAAAACATCTTGTTCAATGTTATGGTGTAAAAGCTTTTTTAATTCTTTATTGAAAAAATTAAAATTTAACTACTTCTCGTTTTTAAAATTAAGCCAAACTATAAGACTCTCAAGTGCAATTTTTAATTTGGACGATGCTTTCATTTTTCGTTTCAATTGTTGGGAAGCTCATTAATACTAAAACGACTACGGTAACAAGCACTAACTTTTCCTTCCGACAAGAAGAAGAAAATCATGCGCATAAAGTAAGTATAATTATCCAATGAAAAAGTTATTGAATAATGAAGATTTAAAAGTAATGTTGAATGCTTTTTTAATCGGCAAGTAAAATCGTCTGAGTGGATGCACTTGCGAAATCTAATCTAATGTCTCATTAAACAAATAAACATTATCGAGGTGTCGAAAAGAAAATATCCACAAAGGTGACGTGGCGGTCCGAGTGCGATCTTCAGGATCTTCATACGTTACGTTTTCTTGACGCTTATTAGATTTATTTTTTTTGCATAAGGATGATGGCCTTGTTGCCATTGAATTTGTATGTTTGTAAATAAAATATGATGCACCCAAGTGCAGCAGATTATTTTATCACTACTCGTCACTGCTTGCAGTTAAATCTTAATTTTTTGCTTTTATTTTCAGGTCTGCTGGTAATCGATACTTTTTTAAAAACTGATTGAACATTTGTTGACTTTGAAGTGCAATTTATATATCTAAAGGAAATTTACATAAACTAATAAGTCTCGATATATCTTACAAAATAGATAATAACACATCACGTCACCATGAGAATGAAATTTTGCATGTTTAGAAGCTAATGTTTCTAGCACAAATTTTAGAGGCAAAAAAAAAACAAGAAACAAGAAATAGAGAATAAAAAAAAAGGGGGGTACAGAATTTTCCTGATATAAAGTTTCTTTCGAACGGTACGGTATACATTCTCTTTTCCTTTGTCGGAGCATTATGCAAACAATTAACGGTCGAAATTAAAAATTTTTGCTTCCTCAAAACGCCGCGGATGATTTTCAGCATCTGCGCAAAAATCTTACGTTTGAAAGTAATTAATGCCCAAACTCCGAAAGATCTATCGCCCTATGAATGTCGAATTGGCTAAAACCAATGACTCTCCGTCAATAAGCGATTAGGTTGCTCCGCAAAAAACCTTACGTCAGCGCAATGCGCGCAAATTCGCGGAATCGGCCGCTCGGACAAATAGGATTTATCTCGCGTTATCGTCGACCTTGTCCGCGAAGACGCGGCGTACAAATTGCCGTAGGATATTCAAGCGCGAGTGAATAATATATTGCCGCGGCTTTTTGTAAAAGAGAGTATTAATTGCATTTTTGGCGCGTCGTAAAAGTCCGGCGATAGCTCGTTGCGCCTGCGGAGGCGCAAGGTCAGTGTTGAAAAAGTCTTGCACTTTTTCGAAGTGCTTTTTGATAAGAGGGTCTTATGCGTGGTTGGTGTGTTCGTTGCTAATAGTTTATTGCTTCTTCGATGACATTGTAATCGGTGCGGCTTCCAAAAGCGTACTGAGTTTCGATTTGACGTCTTACTGATTTAATTATATATTATTTATTTTATATATGATATATCATTCAAGATTTTAATTGTTTAATTTATTATCCTCTAATCTATTATATTTCAGGTGATACTTTTATGTTGAAATTTTTTGGACCGCATAACTCAATAATCGTTTGTATACATAATTTTGTTTCCAAATTTAAGATTTTACAAAATTAGTTCATACCATTTATCGCTTCTTTCGGGTTAAATTTTCGTAATCAATAACTTACAATGAGCAGCCGATATTGCAACGAGATAATGAAATATTCCCCGACTAATAACAGAATCGTTGATTACAGGGATGCTGCCAAGTTTGCCAAATAGGCTTGAAAAGAATTGCGACAAGATTGCACACAGAAGAAAGCCTAAATGCATACTTGGCTCCCAAAGCTACACGTGCAATTGTTCGCCGGGGCAAGTGAAGCGTACCACCTGCAATCAATCGCTAAAACAATTCATTGAACTTCAAAAGAAGTCTCCTGCGAAAGCGTTGCCTTGACTCAGCGCGCAAATTTCTCTTTACGTATATATTATGCGATAATCAGCCCTTTACGCCAATACTCGGGAGGCAGACGACAAGGTCACTTACGCCTCCCAACGAGTTCCTCGCGTAATTGCACCGAAGAAAGGGCCGCTAAAAATAGCCGCATCTCGAAACGAATGCACCTTTCGGCAGAAAAACGATCCCCCTCGGCGGGTTAGCTCCTGTCGTTACCGCATCGATATAACCCAGATCGGCCGGCTCTCCCGCATCAAAGTGAGCGTCGTCGGGCAGGGCGATGGCTTCTCTCAAAATTACATAAGCAATTACGGCGTGTGCCGCCGCCGCCGCCGCGCACCGGCCGGTTCTTTCTTATGCAATTGCGCGTATTGCCAAAGCCGCGCGGGTTATGCGAGCGATGTACCATCGCCAAACCGGTCTGCGCTCTTTCTCTCCGCGGGTGCGCGAAACATTTAACAGTGCTCCCCCGTCGGCGCTTAGAATCGCGCGGGCGTCGAGCGCCTGCGATTGCGCTCGACGATCGTCGCTGGGTTTCGTTCGGATTCAAACGCATTGCCTGTAGCCGTTACGTTCATTCATCGATCGGAGTGGCTACCGCAGTTTGGTTTTGATCGTGTGCGAGGAAAGTAGCAAATATTCGGGTTTGGGGGGTCGCGTTTTTTCTCTTCTGAAAGCTGTGTTTGGGGACATTTTACAAGTACTTCGGTCTCTATAGTTGTTGTTTACTTGATAAAATAAACATTTATTGTTCAATTTCAACGAATTTAGTTATTACAAATATGAAAGAGAAGGAAATATGTTTTATCTTAATGCTTTTAAATTGACCTTCTTACTTTGATTTAAATTATAATAAGATTTATTAGTGATTAATGTCCATCGATCATAATCACCGTAATTTACGATTATAATAAAACTGCACATTTTTTAAAAGCGCATCGAGCATAAATTCGAAAAGAATTTATTCAGCTTAAAAAAAACATAGACTATTGTCATACAATAGTCAATTATTAAAAAATTCCGACTTAATAGCGGCGCAAAAACGCAGCAGAGGATCATAAATTCGCGAGACGACATTACACTTTATATAATGATTCTTCCCTCGGCCGCCTCTCGACGATATCACGCCGAGAAAATTTCTATTCCGATGGTAAAGTAAAGAAAAAAAAGATTTCGCCGACTCCGCGAGGTCTCTCTCGGCTGCTGCTGGCTATCATCCGCGATCGCGGCGACGCGAACTTGTTTCGCAGTCCCGTCACGACCTCATCAAGTCATCAGGCCCGGCGATCCGACACAAAACTCACCTTCGCCGCGCGAAATGCTTGCAAATCAACCGAGATTTATTTATAATGGAACCGGCCGCGACATTGAGCGGAAAAATAATATCGCGATTAGGTTCGATTAAGAGGTGAATTTTTCGATTTACGTGCTGAGCACGAGGCGCTTTTGCAAGTTGGAAGATGAACGCGTGCAATTTCATAATGCATTACGGTAAATTCACTGGATGAATATTAATATTAAAAAATGTATGTTGAATAAAAAGCTGGGTAAAAAAACTCTGTAAACAAATGATGATTTCGACATGGTTATTCTTATATGTGTTAAAAAACTAAAAGATATAAATAAATCTGTCGTTCAACTACTGTATAGGTAACGAACAAGTCACGTTTTTGTAGTAGATGTCGAGATGAATTTTATATCAGCTTTAAAACTGATGTTGAAAAGGTCACTTTTGTGCAATACATGATTTTTTATAAATTACAAAATGTTTATCCGCATTATTTATCCAAATTCATGATATAATTTCTCTAACACTAAATAAATATTTTTTAAAAATCTTAATAAATAATTCAATTTAACTTTAAGTTATCTTTTTAATTTCGAAATTCTCCTAACTTATGATATAGATGTAAATGTATTACACACTGAACTATAAAAGGCAAGGTATGGTTTTGTACGCATAAGAATCGTGCACATATTAATTGTGCACAATTTAACATAGCCCAATATATCTATATAAAAATTTCACCAATGCTAAAGTTAATTTTAATGTTACTTTATTTATTCAGTACTATTTTTAAAGGACGGATTATTTGAAATCAATCACCGGATTATTAGATATAATTTGTGTGCTATCATTATTTATATAATTGATAAAGTACAATAATAAAATGACAAGTAAATTGTTTTTATTCATTAAGATTAGCTACACTTTAGAATCTTTTAAAATTTTGATTTTCCCATGAATCTTGAAATAATTGTATTAAGTTCTAAAAACAGATCTGATAATCGTCGATCAAACGTTTTACCACAAAGAAATTCATACGTCAATATATGTCTACCTTCGCTTCTTAAAAAATTACCGCTGCTTCCCCGCTGCTTTACAAGAAAAAAATCGAAACTCACCAGATATTGCTTGAACCCCGCCGCGGCTCCAGAGAGCCTCCCGCTGCTCGTCCGCAACCAGCGAACTCTTCGATTTCCAGCAGTCTGTTTCCCGAGCACAGTTCGAATCCTCCCGAACTTCACTGCACTCGCCGAACCTCCTCCTCCAAGCAAGGAGTCGAAAATCGTTCCGAGTCCCCGCGCGAAACGTCGCTCGAGCTAATGTAAAATCGGCGCGCGCTTTTCCGCGTCTGTGCGCCGCGCTCGGATGTGCGCGCTCGAATTGCCGCGAGTTTCCCTCACTCTGCTAACTTCTGTCACTTGGCTTACACTCGGGGTCCAATATCAAAAGCCCGCAAGCGAGCGCCCGAGCGCGAGTCCGAGAGTCGTCTCGGACTCTCGTTCTCTTATACTTATCGGCTCCTTCTTTCCTCTCTCTACACTCGCGCGAGAGCGACGCCGGACCTTTCCTCTCCGCGAGAGAGACCGTACTAGCGAGTACCCGCAGCCTCCGCCTCTGGGTTCACGTGTAAACTACACCTTTTCCTTCATTCGGAGGTTTATTGTATACAAGGAAGAGAAATCGTTATTCTTTTGTTGTTCATTTGGTTATTGACATTTTTTCGTAAATTTTTCCCTTCTTTAGAACGTAAATTATAATGAGTAGTTAGTTGGATAATTTAGAAATATTTGTAATTACTAATTAATTAACCTTTATAATAATAAAAACAAAAAAATATAGTTTTATCTGTGTGATTATTTTTTTCTAAAATTTGCCATAATTTAAAAAGAAATGCGTGACTTATAAATCAACCCCGCAACAATTAATTTCTATATTTTATTGTATTTAAAAAGTTTTGTAATTTAAACAAATTTAATATGCAATAAAATGTATCAAATAAAGTTAAATGAGTTTTTGGTAAGTGTATTAAATAATTCAATGCGACTGCAACATTAACTTAGCTTTTATAATGCTAAAATTTAAATTTAAATTAACTCTGCGTAGCAACTATTCTGTGCTTTACTTTTATGTGACTTTTTTCATTTTAATTACTGTTTCCAAATTGCAATTCTATGATGAATCCAATTAACAGACTCACTTCAAATTCATCAGTTGTTGTAAACGACTTATTTAAATTTATTGCCGGAAATTACCAAAAATATGTTTTACAATACTTATATTTGCATTGTGACATGTCACTTAATCTCTTCGAAACCTAAGGTGTTACAACTTACTTTAAAAATTATGCAGGTGCTTGATTGCAGTACATAATTATTATTATTAAAAATAACAATTATACATATTATTAAAAAGACTCATCAAGGATTCCATTTCTCCTGGTATCCCCATAAAATCCTACCTCGCGAAATCCTCGCACTTGCGTAATATAAATAACCCACCGCGTCAATAATAAACGCACGCAGGCCTTCCCCGAAATGGCGAACGAGTATCGAAGTTACCCGTTCGCACTTATCGGCGCAGAACCGAAGAGAAGGAAAAGGCGGCGGGGAGGAAGAAAACGACGAAAAATTGCAAGGTCATACTGCTGGGGGATCGTTAACATTGCCGAGCGAGAGCCGCGCGGCAGAGCGATATTGCGTTATTCTTTTTAAAGACAGGACTTCTTTGCATAAATATGCCGCTTCGCGGCTCTTTTCCGAAAAATATACCCCCATACCTCGCGGGCGATGAAAATATGGAGGTAGTTTCTTATGGCGGCTCGCCTATAAGTAGCTCGTCGCTTCGCGAATCGTCCAGTGAGTTGCAAGATGCAAATAAATTATTGCACAAATGGGTCTCGATTTCAAGAGTTTTAATTGCTTGAGTTTCGCAAGCTGTCGCGTTAAGGTTCATTTTTGGATCTGCCTTTGATACTACTTATTAAATCAGCGAATCGATTTATATATTTTTTTCGAAATTGAGCAATAATTCGTGATAAATAAATTTTGGTTGTCGCTGCGATGTTGCGAAACCCGGCCTTGTAATGAATTACTTTAGTTTTTGGAAAAAAGTGGAACTGAGATAAATTCAAAAGGGGATCGATGCGATTCAATTGGACGATGAGCCATGAATTGTAATGCTTGGTTATAACGCGCATATTTATTAATATTGAATCAGATTTTTAATACTGAATTTAGATCAAAAATTATTTCAGTGAAAACAGGTTTTGCAGGTTTCAGGGAAACTATATATTTGAATTTTACGCAGAGAATTTTTGAATTTAGTTAACAAATTCACGTTCTTTGTAATAATACGAGTAATAAACTAATGAGTGCAAAATCACCAAAAAATCATTTACAACTACCTTTTTTATAATCCTGTAAAAATATCTTTTAATCGTTAGGAATTAAAATAATATCATTATTAGGGGTTGACATTTCACAAAAAAATTAGTTAAAAATTATGGATAATATTCTATAAACATACGACATTTATCGATGCTCTTATTAATCTTTTTACAATAAAAAACCCCAATGATTAAATTTGTAACTGTAAAAGTAAATGAAGTGAATCATTACGCACACAAAATTAAAAAGGAATTTGTTGAAAATTCATAATTTAAAAAATGGATAGCATTTAACAGCAAAAACAATTAATTCATTAACCAAAATATACAATATTTTAATATTATCTGAATCTATCGCAACGGTTGAAAATTGTCAGCACTTATTTGAGCAGTTTTATTAGAATAATTTACAATTTCTCACTTTAGAATCTGGAAAAATGCAGCTCTGTCAAATTTGAATTGCAAAACATCTAGACCAGAATATACTAAACGCACTAAATAATACGCTTCCGTAATTTTACTGGATTAATCTAAAAATATGAATAAAATATATAATCAGGAAATTAATAACAATTGATAATTATCTTTTTAATTTTCAAACTTATCAAAATATTTAACAATTAAATGACTTTAAATACGTTATCAACAATGAGAATCAAATTATGTAATAATATATTAATATCTAAAAATAAGTAACTATTAATCAAAAAGATTCATCTCAGAAAAACGATCTGGTCTGATGCATTTATACATACCCGATCACATTGTAAACCCATCAATGTCTTATCTTACAAAAACGTGATTATACGCAGCATTAGTTTACAAACTATAATCAAGTTGGGATGATTTTCAAGATAAAAATGTAAACGTCTATAAACTGAATACATATTTATACAAAAAAAAGACTCATTTATGTCGCGAATTTTAATTTTTTTACAATAGCGTCGAGTTTGTTGAATACTTTTTTTTACCTTTATGTAGACGTTTTATGCATCACAGATAATTTATTGAGTTAATAATTATACATCAAAGATACAACGAATGCAAATCTATTCAACTGCGGTAATAAAAACCCTGAAGGGAAAGAATGTAGACGATTTTCATTGACTTATATTAACCTAATAATTGATTGCAGTCATTTATTGTAACATCATTATCGATTACAAAGAAAAAAGAAGACACGGGTTTAAACATTTAGTCCAATGTTATGAATTTTTATAAAAGTTTATCAAACAAAAATTTTAAATAAAGTAAGTAGAAAGAGCTTCAATTTTGTAATAGTTAGATTAAAAAATATTCGTTCGTTCCAAAGTTATGCTACTTTAAATAATACTTTTAAAATCCCCCCAAAAGCAATTGGAACTAACGCTTTAATAATATTTTATGTATTATTTTAACTGGGGTATACTTTTGAAGCCAATGTACATTTTTCAACCCAATTAGTCTAAAATTAAAGCTCTTTATAATTTCCCCTAAAATTTAAAAAAGAAAATGCATAACTCTGTTACTAAGGCCAACTAGACTAAATGCTGAGATACATGTCTTCTTTGTTTTAGCTAAGGAATGACTTTCTGCAACCTTACGAAGATCTACGAGCCTGTGAGTTAAAACTCGCCTTGCAAATAAAAAATGTGCTCCACAACTAATTAAGTTATAAGAATATTATGGAAAGTAACACTCATTTTTTTCTTGATTTTTTTTTATAAACAAAGTTATTATTTTTATTGGTGAGATGAAATCACTGATAATATTGATAGATTACTAAGTTAAAATTTCTTTCTTGTTCCCAAGTACTGTGGAAAAATTATGTAACTATGTAAAGAACAAACGTGCAAAGTAAAAAATTACAAATTCTTTGATTTTTCTTTGGATTTAATTAAAGAAAATAAATACTAACTGCTTTCAAAATTTTTACAAAAAGTAAAGCTCTAGTTTTCGTTTTCGTAACGCCATTAACTGCCCTCGCGTAAACAGTTTTGACGTATTACGGTCATCAAAGAATGACCATGAATAAAAATATCACAAAGTTGAAAATACTGTTACATTATTTCACTGGCTGCATGCAAATAATGCTCTTGCAAAACTTTCCAAGCATTAAAAAACTTGGAGCAAATGCATCCGACCAACGTAATCGCCACCACCCAGATAAGCTTGGAACTTTCTTCCCTAAACATTAGAGGTGTCTGAATGCAGCTCCGATGAAAAGCGAAAGATAACGACCGAAAGGATAGCAAAGCTTGGGTGAAAAATTCCCGCAGACACTCCGTAATACATAATACCCGCACGCACACAGACGCTGCTATTACGGTGGCGGTGTATCAAGGAAAGCCCATTACGTGGACGCGCATTACGGAATAAACGAGCGCACGAGAGTGGACGGCTCTCCCGATTATGTCAGTGGGTCATTCTTTATGGTTCCCGAGCGCATATAATACCACCTCTTCTAATCCTTCGTCCATTTCAAACGAGTCGCTGATCCCGCCTGCGGATGTTTGTCGCGTTGTTTCGTCTTGTTTTGCGTCGCTCCCTTCTAGAGATGTGTTTAGACGCGAATGCGGGAAGCAGAAATCTTGTTTGTCGAATTCCTACCTGTTGTTGCGCCGAAAGATTTTTTTGCTTCCTAGTCAGACTTCGGAGTCAGACTGGTCAATCTATCATTTCATAATAATTGATCATTTTAACATGCACAAGTGTAAGTAGTGGCAGAAGCGGTTGGACGACCTATCATTTTTTTTAACATAGTAAGCGTAATGGAAAAAAATTTGGTACTTTTACGGAGTGATAATGCAGGAATTATTGAATTCTATTAAAAAGAGAATTAAAAAATTCGTCAAAATTATTTTTTATTAAAAAACTGGTTTTAAATTTAATTGAAGGAATAATAAAATAATAAAATATTTTAAAAGTAATAATATTATAAATCATATACCGTTATTCAAAGACATTGCGTATTTAACTGCGGATTTAAACTACCATAAATAATGAGAACATTCACCCATAAGAACATTTTTCATCCTTATCAATAAAAGCTTTTCAACGATCAATTCTTTTCTAATGGATATAAATACACATGTATTGGCTAATTTCCAGTACTTTAAAATATGATGGTATCATCATTTTTAAAATTACATACAAATCAATTATTTACGTGATATGAGAATAATAATTGTATATAGTGGAAGCTATTTGTAAGAGATGCAGATATTAGTAAGCATTAATCATTTTTGCTTTTAATGAACTGAAACTGACTGTTTTCCTTGCACATCGTTGCAAAAATAGTATGAAAAAATTATTTTTATGTGTCTAGAACATGGTTGTAATTTAGTTAAGTACAAACACAAATAAAAGCATTAATACTTAAATCAGAAATTTTTTGGGCCTATAATTTTGCATTATAGTATTTGGCTACAATGCAAGCAATAAAAATGCTTTTAAATAATTTATTTTCTATCAATTTATATGAACATGTATTTATTAAATTGACTTTAAAACGTTCATTTAAAAAATGAAAATTTTTAGAATATACTGCTTAGAATGAATTTGAACAACAGTATTTGAACCACACGTGTGCGAACTTTCCTGTGTACGTCAATACATATTCATGAATTCCATAATTATGATTTCGAGAGTCGGGGTTTATTTGATTAATAGCTACTTAAAATTAATTTTGTAAATCGCATCAACGAATTATTAGGCAGCTTTTAATCCACTCCACCATGCATTTAGTTCACTATTGAACTTTTTGAAAATTGCTTTGAAAGGGAAGTAACAATTATTATTGTAGAGAAAAAAAATATAAAAAAAAAACGTTAAAGGGGTCTTGCCTATAGAGGAGTGACTCGATTTCTGTAATCTTTCGCACGAGCGGCTCTGGCGCTTCGAGCGAGAATATTTAACAGAGACTCCTATGGCCGGTCAGGAAGCTCTGGGTCGCTCTCAGCAGGAGTAGTCAGCCAACTCCTAAAAGGTCCCTCAGGTTCGCGAGTTCGCGAGAGAGTGAGCTCCGCTCCCGGGAGGGCGAACTAACTCACCCCTTAATTAGCAGGGTGATGGGGAATTGGCGCAGCTTCTATTGGCTGCCGCTCGCAAACCCAGCCGAACCCTTTTTGCAGCGCGAGGTTTGAGCGACTCTGTTTTCGCGAAGCACGCAGCAGCCGGGAGCATGCAGTGATGCCGCTGGAAAAATTGCCTCTGGGGTCCCTAAATTATTTCAATAACCGAACCGAATGAAATAATTTGGGGGCCCTAGACGCAATTTTTCCAGCGGCATCACTGGCCGGGAGTTCGCCGAAAAGGCTCGAGTCCGCGAACTCTCTCGCCAAGAAAAAGTCGGCCGAGTATTTCGGCGTACGTTAGCGTACGTCAAAACTAAATAAGATAAAAAAACTGTAAAAAAATGTTTTTAGAGAAAATGGATTTTCTATTCTCCAAATATGATTGTTCCATACTCCGTAAAGCTTATTTTCAACGATTATTAATTGCTAGACGTGTTTTTAATTTTTTATCCAAAATTAATGTTCTTTTAAGTAAAAAATAGAAATAAGGATAGTAAATGAATCCATCATCTGTGATAATTAGATTCAATCACGATTTTTAATTCTTGAATTGTTATTGACAAAAATGCTATATGGATTTTCTATTTTCTAAAAGTATGAATAGTTCCGTATTTCATAAAGTTTATTTTTAATGATTATTATTCGATAAAAGTGTTAAATTTTCTTCCAAACATACTAATAATATTTGTTCAGATAAGAAACAAATAGAAATAAGAATAGTAATTGAATCCATCATCTGTGATAATTAGATTCAATTACGATTTTTGATTCATGAATTGTTATTGACAAAAATTCTGTCTTTGAAGATTGAAGATGTTTCTCGATATGATTGTTTACACTCATATTATTAGTCATATTATTTTCAAGTTTTTCTTACACCTACTTCAATCGTCTTTTTGATTCTAGAAAATTTAGTCACTATTAGAAGTTATTCAATTTCCTTTTTGAAGAATATTCTAGTTTTCTATTCTACAAAACACTGCCTTTTTTATACTAATATAGTATTTCATTTGATCATAAACAATAAACATTGAAATGAAAATTATTTAATAAAACAAAAAAAAATTTAATACGATTTTTTAATTTAAAAAAAAATGTTACCTGCCCAAAGTAATTTAAATAGCGTTTCGTACGAGGAAAATTTTTTTTCACTTCATTTTATAAATTTAATTTATGAGTAACGACAAGATGTATATGAGTGGAATTTTATTAATGCACGCTTTGTATCCGAATTTTAACTGTCAGTAGTTATTATGATGTCAGATGAGTTATAAAAAATTTGTTTGTTTGTCATTATCTGACAAGGTCATTAGTAGTCCATGATATTTTAAATCTGGCTCACTTAGCTGCATTATTTTTTTTGCTCGACATTGATTTAAGAGGTAAATAATTTAATTTTGATAATTTATTTGTCTGAACTTAAATTTTACGTAAGAAGAGAATGTGATACCTATATTCGATCGTAAATAAATTAGCTGTATTTAGTATTAAATTAATCGGAGCGTTTCAGATTCCATACTTTGCACACAATTACAAGTGTTAAAAGAAAGTACAATTGCAATATTTGATGTTTTTTTCCTGTGTTATTAAATTTAAGAAGTAGGTTAAAATGGCATGGAAGAAGGTCGATACATATAATATATTATACTTTTCAACTCATTCAATATAAGGATATAATAAATAAAAAAATCATCAGTATAAGAGTTAGTGCAGAAGTGTGGACTTTGATTTACAATATGATTTTAATAATTTACGAATAAATATACAACATATTTTTAAATAATCTTGAACATAATCACGAAGAATATGGTTTTTATGTTAGTAAAAAGTTTTAATATTTCATATTAAAAAAACATTTGTTATTGTTTATTTTTCTTAAAGTCCACTAACAGCGAAGCAGAATATTTTTTCTGTATTCCATCGTCATTTTTTTGTACGAAACGTGGAAGCTTTATGAATTTTAACGTGCAAAATATACTTTCACATCTAGCCTTTTTACAAGAATACCCGATTAGAAGAACGTTAAAACAGCGAATTAATATTGCGTCTTTTCCTTATTTTGAAATAAATTTACCAGCAATATAAAAAAGTTTTGCCGTCTGTAAACTATTTAAGCAAATGCTCAATTAAAAGTTCATTACGTAAAGTATTATGTCGCATTGAACATAATATATGTAACTTGCAATACTTCTAAAGGTGATAGATATTATTCATTTGACAATTTAAGAAAGAAACTAATTTTAAGATAAACATTGTGAAAATTATAAGAATAATTAATTAAACTTTCTTTAAGATGCTTCGAATTAAATTCAAATAATTACACTTGTTGCGCAATTATAGTAATCAAAAATGTGAAGGCGTCAACAAAGCGAGATCTTCTCATAATCAGTTACATTTAGAGTTAAGTAACCGTTTAATGTGTTATTAACTAACCGATTCTTTAATGAAAAACCAATTGAAAGAACGTTGCGTGCACAAAATATAAGGGATTCATTTAATGAAATAATTATTATCCTTTGCGTGCAATCGCCGCTAACCGTTAAGCGTTTTTAACGAGCGAATAATCTTCTAGTTTGCTTCTTTCTTTTAAGCGAACGCGACCCGATAAATGGTCGCGAAGCAGAAATATAAATGTGCGTGTGAAGACTCATGCAACAGCTGCTCTGTTACTTGTGTCAAGCATAATTCGCGCGTTGTCTTTGTACCGTAGCCATAACTTTATGAATGATTCGCAAATAATGCGGAAAATTTTCTCTGATATGTTGTGATCTCTGATATATGATATTATGCAAATGAAAAACGCAAAGCTTATATCTGAGGCCGCTTATAAAATTTAATGTTTGAAAATTAAAGAGAGTAAAAAATATGACCTTTAATCATGAAATTCAATCGTTTAAACGGCTTTTTTTATATAGATTTCGTTATCTTGGTCCTGTCAGTTGAACTTTTTATGTTTTAAAATTTGTGTATAATCATCACAATAATATTTTTCTCACTGCAGTTCAAGTTAATAGTATATTGTAATAGTGTCAGTAAGTTTACTCACAGATAAAATTACGTAAACAACTATTGGGTTTCCAAAAATTAATTCTGTTTCGATAGTATAAAAAAGTAGAATTAAAATTTTAAGTACTTCCTTTTAACTGATTCTTTATAAATAAACTGATATGAACAATTTGTTCAAACGACGACACTTTTCTAACGTTACCACAAAATGAAGCAGTTTATAAATAATATAAAAAAATAACGTTATTTACACTCTTTCCAGTATTAGCAAACTGAATTTTCAAGTTTACATACCATTCCCACTCGATGGAGTGCAGATTGCCTTTTGTGTCCGACGTTGCACAGTTGATCAAATTGACCGATGAAGTGCTTACGTTATTCTAGAAAATGTATTCATTGCTTCTCAATAGTCATGGAGATGAAGCTTAAATACCTCAATTCAATAAATAATATGTGAATTTTTCAAGTAACTTTACAATAAGGTTAAATGCAGTATTTGCAGCAGTTTTCGAAATAGCTGTTAGCTCTTAAACAACAAATAATGATTTATTATTTAAATCGAAATGATTTATTATTAAAATGTAAAAGATTTAGTATATTTAGTGTAAAGGGAAAATAATGATAATAATAATATAAAAGGTGATCAGTAATGCAACAAAATGTAAAATTACGAATGCTAATTAAACTAATTTAATAATATGCATTACGAAATACTCGATTCATTACGTTCTAATTTTTTAAGGATCTTCCAGTTATCGAAGTCACTCGTATCGCAAATGAAATTACAGTGATAACTAGGATTGTAACATTTTGGCAGAACAAAAAATTTTCACTAGCAGTTAATAGTGCAATGCATTTTATTCTGAACTATTTTTTCTCATTAGCGCGATCATCAAAAAAATATGCATCGATGCCTTAATGAAAGAGATATATATACATATAACATTTAAAACTAAGCATGACTCAAGATTATGCATTGAATAAATTTTTAGGATAATGAGACGAAAAAAAATTTATTTTAGATGTAATGGAATTTTCAGTTTTCTCTAAAGTGTTTAATGTTAATGTGCTCTGCAATGTCTGCTTAATATTTTAGAAATATCAGTGTAAAATTACTAAACAAGTCACGTTTTTTTTTAGATTTTCTATATTAGGACCTCATATTGGCATTATAATATTTTCTAAAGATATTCTTAAACTATGTTGTCTACAGTAAACAAATATTAAGCTTGTGAGCAGTTCTTTCTTGAACAAGTGGAATTCTTTTCTATTTCAATCATACTTCTTTACATTTTCTTAAAATATTCTAATTTTTTACTAGAAAGCAATAAATTTGTTTGTATCTAATTTTTCGTTTAAAATTTCAAAATAAAAAGCATTATTAAATTTATTTAATTTCTTTATATATACTTTCTAAAAATAAAACAAATTTTTACAGATTACGTTTTAAATCTTTTTTGAAACTGAATTATATATTTATAAATTTTAATGCTAAATAAAGTATTTCACAATAATTATTTTCAAAATTTTTATTGTTTGTATAAAATATTTTGTTTTTCATAAATATATTTTATTCTGTTCTGCATTGAAATTTCAAAGTATTAGGTACTGTAAGTGACTTTAGTGTATGTCTCTCTTATCAGGACAAGTTCAACATTATAGTAGTTTTAATGCTGCAGATTTTGTTTATGACCTCAATAAAAAATATATAACGATGAAGAAATTTCGCATTAAATGTAGCATTATTATTTTTATTTGTCTTTTTATTGTTTTGATGTGAAGATTGAACATTGCCCAATCTATATTCTGATGCTGTTTTAAAGTTTTTGAGAGTGTTGTAATATACACTGAGAGAAAAAGAGGAGTAAAAATGACTATTTTGTATCGTTATTTCAGATATGAGAAGAAAAATAAGAATATTTACTATATGAATAGTAAATATTAAAATGGAGATTTGTAGATATAAGCAGAAAAATAATAATATTTACTATCTGAATAGTAAAAATTGCCTTTTTCTACTGATCTGAATAGCAGTGTAGTGAAAAATTCATAGTCTTATGAACGAAGAAAAAAAAAAACACGTAAGACGTAGTGTTAATTACGTTGGTAAGTGTTACCTTAAATTTCACCTTTTAATAGATAAGATAATAGTAATAATTATTTCATAACATTCCATTTATAATATAAATTAATTGCTTCATTGATCTTATGTTCTCTATGAGAAAGCATAGTGTGCCAAAATCGGTTGGCAGCGCTTTTTTTTGAGTCTTCGGATTAGTCAGTTTGCTGAGAGATATCATAATAAATTTAAGATTTAGTATCAACTTATTTTTAGTGTTTGGTTCAATTCGGTTCAATTGATTCTAAACTAAATTCGTAAATCGCAGATTTTGCTTATCGTAAAATGAGTCAAGATTAAATTTAACTGATAGTAATTAATACCTGGAACTTTCATTTTATGGATTTCCCCATCTTAACAATTTCTATACTAAAAGTGTTTACAAACACCTTTCACTTAAAAAACCTTAAGTATGCTCTTTCATGACTCAACAACGCGGAAAATCCCATAGCTGGCCGCAAATCAAGCTGAAAATATACACCTGCATTTTTTTTATTATTAAGTGAACATGTTTCAAGTAGATATCGATTATAATAAAGTGCGCCTGGTTATGCCCAGTGTATCAATTTCATGCTGTAAATTACGGAGTACAAAGTGCAGACTTTTTACAAGAATACATAACTTCGAATTCCACACCTAGTTTTAATGAAAAAAAAAATTTCGCGAATGTCATTTAAGAAAAATTACAGGATATCTCGCTCATTCCAGTTACGGAAGTGGTATAATGTCTTTGAATATCTAATTCAACTTCGCCAACTGATAGATTGTTAAAAAGTTATAATATTTTCAGTATTAATTTAGAACAACTAGAAATTTATTGAGTAAAACAATATAAAATAAAAAATAATTAAAGAAGTATAATATTTTCTTTACTAAGAGTCTGTTTCCTTAAATATACATATACTTTCAGGGCCACAAAACTATTTTATTTTGAAAGTTAATTTTTTTTGTTGCCTTAAAAACTATTATAACCTTTTTAAGAAAAAATCAAATTGAAGTCTTGGATAACCCAAAGAGCAGCTTTACAGATTGCACATGTAGGACACTGCAAAGTTACAGTCTTACAGGTTGCAGCAGTCAGGAGCCAGGCAGCTGCCAAGTGCCAGCCTAGCTGCCAGCAGTGCCATGTGCCACTGTGCCAGCAACCAGTAAATCCGCATAATGCATTACCACTCCAGGAGATGCCGCTTTGTCCCCAGTGTTGAGCACCACCTGTCGTTCATACCGAGAACCTTTCAAAGTGCTCATCTCAACTCTTCTGCCCTCCTCTTCTCGTCGCGAAATCTCTGCTAGCTGCGCAGGCCTTAGTCGTCTCGTGACGGTACAACTGCACTGAGTGCATTTGCGCGCGATCGGCTCGCCATCGCCGCGCTGTAGTGACATATTTGGAGCGATATCTGGGCGAATCTTCGGAGCCGTCCTTCTGTCTAACCTAACCCCCGTTGACTTAAAGCACTAGCTCTGTGTCTTTCTAAAGAAACAAGATTCAAAAAGCTGTTGTCGAAGACAGCCCTTGTAGGTACTCAGCATTACACGCACTTTCTTTTTTGGAAGTCCTCGCTGTGTGTGAAGGTCTGAGAGAGAGAGTGCGTGCGCGTGCGTTGGCAAAAAAGGAAGGCTCGCACGCGCCGTCCGCAAATCGACCGCAGTGCATATTATGTGACATCGTCGAAAATTCTGAGTGAATCAGTGAATGACGATGGGACAAGTACGAAGTCTGCTGACGACGACGGTGGAGGCGGCGACGATGACGGTGGTCAATTGCGTGGCCTTTTAAAAATCTTGACGCGATTCTCATCGATCGTCCCTTTTTTGCAACACAGGTTGGTAGATGCTTTATCTCTGTGTCCTACTAGCGTGCTTTCCACTGATTTATGTATAGGAACTGAGATGGAAAGTTAATGGGCCATAGCGGAACCGCAGCTGCTAATGTTTTTGTCACTTATTTATACTGACCTGTCGCGAAGTTCAGCGGTTGACCCATTTTTAAGTCGTTAAAAATCATATCCTCTTATCGAGCGTTTTATTTGTATTATGTAAATTTACTTTCTAAGTGCTTAAATGATAGGTTGAGCATGAAGCTTGCATAAAACAGTCTTTTAAATGAAAAACTTAATTTTTTTCTTGGAACCTTACCATATTTGCAAATGTATTTTTGAGAAACTTCTTACTTATGAAAATAAAAAAGAATCCATTATAAAGATAAGTCTAGTCTTGCTTTTAATTTAGTGTTATTAAATCTCAAGTTGATTGAAAGATTGTTTCAATTATTAAAATTTTGGCAAATGTAATTTTATAGAGCAAAACATTTAAGTGAAAGTTTGTACAACAAATCACGTGGATATCATGAATTTTATTGTATAAACTTTCCTTGAAACTTTAATTTATTTGCAGGTATAGTTTGACATGTTAATAATAGCTAGTCCAATTTAAAAAATACTGTTTTATGAAATTTTCATTCATTTTTAAAAGCCTTCTTAATACTGTTTTGTTTTAATGCATTGTTAATTTAATGTTTTGTTTTAAAGCATCAATATCTGACTGTATTTATTCATAGTAAGGCTTCAAAGTAAACTAAAATTATGAAACATTCCTTCTGATCTTGTAGACTGCATAAGAAGCTTTCAACGTCAAAGTTTGACTTAAGTAATATTACACCAACCTTAAATAATGTTCTAATAAAATGATTAAATTATTATGCATTATAAATAGATAAAATATTATTTTTAAATGAAAGTATTATTTTATCCAATATTTTTACCTAGAATTGATGCAATAAATATAAAAGCTTAATGTATAAACATATAAACGTCATTTTTATTAAAATTTTTTCATTTTACATGACCTACAAATGCCATACTTTAACTATTGTACAATGATTCTATTTAATACTTTATCAGAATAAAAATAAAAGGAAAAATACTTGTGAAAACCATTTTTAAAAATAGTACATTTATTGATCCAAATTATTCAATTCTCTTTATTGCAAAGAACAATACAATCTAGATTTCAATTTTTTTTCCAATTTAAAGAAAATACCAGTGGCAAAATATACTTCAACAATGATGGAGTTGAGTCATAGTTTGACCCTCAATGAGGATGCACTTAATCAAATTCCTGAAGCAAAACGTCCAGTTTTTGTCTTTGAATGGCTAAGATTTCTAGATAAAGTTCTAATTGCTGCCCAAAAGGTAAGAATTAAAAAATTTATTGTCATATTATATCATATTATTATTATTCATACTGAGAAGAATTATTGTAATAATACAATTATTATATTTTACTTAAATAATGTAGTTCTAGATTTCGTAAATTATAATTCTTTTATTATAAAAAGTTCTAGAAGTTAAAAAAAATTTTATAAAGTATGAATTGTATTCAATGAATAAACAAATTCTAATTTTTTAGCAATTGTGTTATTAAAGTTACTATTAATTTTTTTTAATAAATATAAAAAAAAAATAAAATTCTTAAATTTACAAAACAATATGTTTTCAGAACGATATAAAAGGATGTCAACAAAAATTAGTAGAACAGTTAACAAAGCATATGCAAGGTGCTCCAGGACCACCTACACGTCGTTTAATAGCTCGATGCCTAGCTACTTTGTTCAGTGTTGGTGATACATTTTTACTGTTCGACACAGTGAACAAGTGCAATGATATTTTAAAGAACAAAGATGACTCACCCAGCTTCCTTCCTACAAAACTGTTAGTATTAGTCATTTGTGTACTTTACTAATTTAGCTGTAACTGAATTTCTTTCATGATTTTTTCATTTATTCATGCAGAAAAATAGCTGTTCATTATTCTAAGATATTTTTTAAAAAATTTTCTGTATTTTCAACATTTAAATATATATTTCTATAAACTATGTTTTCATTTAATCTTTTAAATAAGTATTGCCGCGGAAAATTATAGCGATTTTATTGATTGGTTTTATATTTCGTTATTTTCATTTAAAAATTTAATGCGTGAAAAATTATTTTATTTTACCTAACTCGCACTTATAATTTGTTTATTTTTGTTAATTAATATTAATCAATTTTGTTATATAAGTATATAGGATACACCAATGTCGCGATACCTACAATTATATTATATTTGTAAAGGTGGTTGATTTTCTAAATATATAAATAAATAATTCTAGATTTCTAATATAATTTATAATCGTTTAAAACTTAATACCTTGACTTGAATTTAAGAAAAAAAGTTTAGATTGCACTTAAAGACCTATAAATTGAAAATACTTGATATTAATTTTGTACATTTCATTTTTAGCGCTGCTATATGCTGCATAGGTTGTATGTATGAAAAGCTAGGAAGGATGATGGGGCGTTCATACGAAGAAACCGTGCAAATTTTAATCAAATCTTTGCGGTCTGCGGAATCTCAAATGCGTATTGAGATCATGCATACTTTAGAGAAGGTAAATAAACGTAATTGCTATTTTTCAAAGAGAAATTACAGTTCGTAAAATTGATGTTAACTTTGACCTTGCTTTATAATTAGGTGTGTGCGGGTATGGGATCTGCTGTTACTAATGTTCACAAAGAAATATACAAAGTTTGCCGACACTGTTTGACTGATCGAGTAATGGCTGTGAGATGTGCTGCAGCAAAAGTATATAGAAATTTAATTATATCATTGTGAAATTTAATGAACAATTTTAATAATTTTGATTATTTTAGTGTCTTTTGGAAATGCTGCATCACGCACCGTTTTTGTATACAACAGAAATCGAGAGTGTTGCAACTTTGTGTTTTCGCGCCTTTGAAGGATCGAATTACGAAGTCCGATGTTCGGTAGCAAAATTGTTAGGAACGCTTGTTGCAATGACTCAATTACCAACTCCGAAAGGTCAAAATCCTTCAAGTAAGTCAACATCAACATTCTTTCAGTGTCTTAAACGATAGAAAGTTAATGAAAGTAAAATAATTTCAGCAACGCAAAATAAAAACTTCAAGCAAATATCGTTAGAAGAAGTTTTAAATATTCTAATGTCTGGATTTTTAAGAGGTGGAGTCGGCTTTTTAAAAGGAACTGGTGAAATAATTAAAGGAAGTTCAGGTGTCAACAGGGAAGTGCGAGTTGGTGTTACGCACGTAAGTTCACTAACTAATGAAGCATTCAAATCTTTATTCTTCTAATTTTAAATATTTAATGTAAAACTGAAATCATTTTTTAGGCTTACGTAGTTTTCGTACAAATGCTAGGCAGCACCTGGCTGGAACGTAATATCGGAACATTAGTCGCTCACGTACTCGATTTAGTTGCCAATCCAAAAGCTGCTAGCTCGCACGTCGATGCTGTTTACTCGAGGAAATGCATAAATTTTATACTGAGGGGCACTATAGGAAAATTACTTGGCGAGGGAGCGCAAGCAGCAGCATGCAAAGAAATTGCTCATGTCATCTTAAAGCAGATGAATTCCATAGGTAATAATATTTGCTATTTTTATATTACAACTTTATTAGTTGGTTACAACTTTATTAAAGCGATTGATATTTTTAGATTTTAGTCCTGAAAACGCAAAAGATTGTAATCAGGAAACATTATTTAGTCAACATTTATTAGTTTGCGCTCTGCAAGAAATGGGAAATTTAATTCTTGGTTTAGGAACTACAGCTTCTAATCTTTTAAATGATCAGTCATTAAGTAAGTCATTACTAAAAAACTTGAAATAAAATGTTTTAGCTTTTAAATGCAATGAATTTGTACAAATCTTGTAATACTTGTAGATCTCATTGAAACTACCATGGCTGTTTTGGTCCACCCTTGTCAAGCTGCTAGACTAGCAGCAGCTTGGTGTTTAAGATGTATTTGCGTAGCGGTTCCGAGCCAAATCACACCATTGATCGATAGGTGCGTAGAAAGTATAGAAAACATGAGAACTTCTCCTGAAACAATCACAGGATATAGCAGTGCATTAGCCGCTGTTTTAGGCAGTGTTAGGCTATCACCTTTAGGTGTTCCCCATACAAAAGGAAAAGTACGTTTATCTTCCGAGTATTATTATAAAATAATTATTAAAAAATCATAAGGTAAATAACATTGATTTAAATTTTGTAGATAATATTTAATACCGCCGAAGAATTATTAAGAAGTGCCAGTCAAAATAGCCGTCTATCATTAAATAGAACTCATGCAGGATGGCTTCTTATTGGAGCAATAATGACCTTAGGAACTGCCGTAGTTAAGGGTCTTTTACCGAGAATGTTATTACTATGGAGAAACTCCTTTCCTCGTTCAAATAAAGAGTTAGAAAGTGAGAAGGCACGTGGCGATGCATTCACATGGCAGGTGACTCTGGAAGGACGTGCTGGAGCTCTTTCTGCAATGCATAGCTTCTTGTTACACTGTCCTGAATTAGTAAACGATGATATTACTAGACGACTTCTGACACCCATTGAATCTGCTTTAGCTATGTTAACAAAGTATGATATAAAATCATTATTCTTATTCTACAATGCGAATTATTCCGGATTAAAAATTTCTTCTAAATTTTAGTTTGTCTACTGTATTAAAATGCTACGGTCAACAATTAAAAGCTCCTGCCGCCATGGTTCGTTTGCGTTTATATGAAACATTACTGTTACTTCAACCTCAAATATTTGAAGGTAAGTTACAATTCTTAATTTAAGATAATGTTGTTTTACTTATTCATAAACATATATTTCTTTAGGTTCTTACACTCATTTGCTCAGAATGTTAGTATCAGAGTTTACATTGGCAGAAAACCCTGGCAATACAACTACTTCCTTACTTCGAACAGTATGCCATGCAAATGATTCAGTTATTCTTGGAACTTGGCTTCAAGAAACAGACCATCGAACTATAGAAGATCAGGTAAAAAATTAAAAAAATAAAATAATAGTTACAGAGCGTAATTTTCAAACGTGTAGCACGTAAAGTCTTACGCATGAAAATAATTAGTAACTTAGTTTTTATTATGTGTTATTAAAATTTTGTACTCATATTTAGATGGAACCTAACCGAAGAGCAGATGTGGAACATGTGAGTAATGTGGTTTGCAAAACAAATTACAATGTTAACGTTTTAGTGAATAGTGATATATTATGTTGCTTTTATTATTGTTATAAATAGTTAGATTTTTTCAATGATTTAATTTAAACATAGTTGTATTTGCTCACGAAGATTTGTTTCTTACATTTTTCTTTAAAAAATAATGTAATAATTTAAAAGATTTATTAATTTTTCTTAGAAATTTCTCATTTATTATCATTTAACAGTTAACATAATTCTTTCGTTTTGAAGAACATATAATCACAGTACTCATTATTTAATATTTTATTTTGTACAATATTTTTTAATAACAATTTTGTAAATTTCAACCAATTATTAAAATGTATGCTTTTTCAGTTGCAACCCAATAGCGCTGCTGGATCCGGAGCCTTAGAACACAACTCATGTTGTTTATATCGTCCAATACCAGCGGTAAATATTAATTCTAAAATTTTTATTAATTTTTAATTGTCTTTTATTGTCATGTTAAAGTTCACGTTATATTAATCATTTTTTAGGATGAATCCCTTCCTGGACCGTTGCCTTTAGGCGTTGCAGTAATAGATATGTCCGTATCATTGTTCGGACAAATCTTTCCTCGTGTGGCTAATAAACATCGTTTACAAATGCTCGATCACTTTAGCGAATGTATAAGGCATGCTAAATCGGGCAGACAAGAAGCAATACAAATGAACGTTTTTACAGCAGTTTTAAGCGGTTTGAAAGGCTTGAACGAAGCAAAGACTGGTTTTGGACAGGAAGATGTTAAAAAGTCTGCCACCAACCTTATAATTGTAAGTTCCTTGTTAAATAAGTAGCATTTTTACGTTACGTAGATACTTAAAATACCAGCAATATTAGTGCTTGATTAGGTAAAAGAATTTTTTTACATGATATTTCAGTATCTTTAATAACTTCTTTTTATGAAATTTTAGTACTTTTCAAATATTTTACGAAAATTAATTTGTATAATTTTTTTTATCAGAGTTCACTCGTAAGCAGTAATGCAATTTTACGCTGGGCTGCTGGTGAGGCTGTTGGTCGAATGGCACAAGTCATTTCGGATGCAAAGTTTACTGCAGAAATGGCACAAACTAGCTTCGACCGTTTGAAATCAGCTCGCGATGTCGTCAGCAGAACTGGTCATTCGTTAGCTTTAGGATGCCTACACAAATATGTTGGTGGCATGGGTTCTAGTCAGCACCTCAATACGAGCGTTAGCATTTTACTTGCATTAGCTCAAGATAATTCTTCTCCTGTTGTACAAGTAAGTTAAAATGAAGATGTATGATAATCAAAGAAATTCATAGAATAATTTTTACTTATCATTTTATTTACTAGGTGTGGGCACTCCATGCATTAGCTTTAATAGCAGATTCTGGTGGGCCCATGTTTAGAGGCTACGTTGAACCAACGCTTTCTTTAGCATTAACACTGTTATTAAATGTGCCGCATTCATATATTGATGTTCATCAATGCATTGGCAAAGTCTTATCAGCATTGATCACTACAATTGGCCCAGAACTTCAAGGTGACTAAATTCAGAAAATTTAAACTACTTATTTATTACTAAAGTTATTAATGAATAAATATTAAAATTCCTATATTTTAAAATTTTGTTAAGAAAAATGTTTAATCTACATTTAAATATTTTACAGGAAATACTTCGTCCATTTGTATGGCCAGATCTTCATTTTTATGTGCTTGTGCCATAATGCAAGATCATCAAGATTCTCTCGTTCAAGCTGAAGCCACTGGTTGTCTTCAACAGTTACACTTATTTGCTCCGCGCCACGTTAATCTCTCTTCATTAGTTCCTACATTATGCGTAAGCATTAGATTTTATGCATTGATTATTATTATTATTTATTAATTTAACTTTATTGATAGATTGTAAGTTCCAGTACCTGTAACTTTATATAAAATAGAAAAAAATAAGTTTTTGATGTTGATGCGTCTATTAAATTTGATAACTTTATTTCACATTTTGTATTTTACTAAACAATAACATTTATTTTAATTTTTTTTTAGCGAACATTATCAAGCAATCACTTGTTACTTCGCAAAGCAGCAATATCGTGTCTTCGCCAATTAGCTCAGAGAGAAGCAAAAGAGGTATGCGAGCATGCAATGACATTAGCTAATGAGAGCAGAGATACCAATGTCGTTGAAGGACTCGTAATAACGGAAACTGGACTTCCTGGGGTCTTATTCAGTATGCTAGACACGGAAACCGACAGTCAATTGATCAAAGAAATTCATGACACTTTGACGAGCATGCTTCAAATTTTAGCCGCTAGTAATCTTTCACCTTGGCTTTCTTTATGCAAAGATGTTCTTACTATAGCGACAGGTAAATACTTTTTATTCGTAATAAACAGATATTGTTTATTTATTTGTATTACATTTTTCTTATAGAATCGAGTGCTCTAGAAGATGCGGCAAACGTTAATACCGAAGAAGCGACCACAGATAACGAAAATGCTGATGCAGAAGGTGACGACGATCAGCTAGAATTTCATGCCGATGAATCTGCCAAACAACGCCAAATCTCTCCACGTTGGCCGACCAGAGTTTTTGCAGCTCAATGCGTCCGACGCATTATTACTGCTTGTGCAAACGATAAACAAATTCATTTTGATTTGACTATGGCAAAAGAAATGCAAAACACAAAAGTAAAAGGTAAGATGTTCTCAATTGTTAATAATTGTGTGAAAAACATAAATTTTATAATATGTGTTTGTATAATATATTTTATATTACGTGTTTATTTTTAGGAGATTTTCTCGTTTTACACCTATCGGATTTGGTTCGCATGGCATTCATGGCCGCTACAAGTGATTGCGATCCACTTCGACTGGAAGGATTAAAAACCCTTCAAGAAATCATTGACAAATTCGCTAAAGTTCCAGAACCGGAATTTCCGGGACATTTGCTATTAGAACAATTTCAAGCACAGGTCGGAGCTGCCCTTAGACCAGCATTTTCTGCGGAAACATCACCGCATGTCACTGCAGCTGCTTGCGAAGCTTGTAGTGCCTGGATTGGAAGTGGCGTAGCACGAGATCTTAATGATTTACGAAGGGTTCATCAGCTGTTAGTTTCATCATTGGAAAAATTAAGAGAAGGACGTACTCGACCTCAACTTTATAATGAAAGTCTTTCTACTCTTGAAAGATTGGCAATCTTAAAAGCTTGGGCAGAAGTAATATTTTGTTATTTTTGTTATACATTAAAATTGAATTAAGCTTAAAAATTAATAAAAAAAATACAATTGAATGCAGGTTTATGTCGTTGCTATGATAAACGATGGTTCGGCAATGGATAATCGAGACTCTACTAATCGAAATAACAAACAGAATGACGAGGAAGATGAAGAAGGTTTCGGAGAATTTGAATTTCAAAATGAAAGCTTGTTAAGTTTAGTACAGCCTGAGCTTCCGAGTTTGAGCCAACATTGGCTTGCTGCTTTACGAGATCATGCTTTGCTTTCTCTTCCCCCGGGTAATTATAATCAGTAATAATATACAAACCTCAATTAATTCTTATTTTTTCATTTATTCATGAAAATATATGTCATTATTAAATTATTTATTTAGAATTCTCAAGTCAACTTCCACATGATGGTGGAGCTTTTTATACAACTGATACAATGGAATCTGCTCGCCCTTATTACTCGAATTCTTGGGCACCAATTTTATACGCTGCTACACTTTGGCTTAATGTGAAAGGGTTTGAATTGAATGAAACCACTGATTTAAATACCAAAAATTCTGATGGAACTAATAATAACCATACCATTACTACTACAAAGACTGATTCTAATAAAGACCGTTTCCATTTACTCTTTGGTAGTGCATTCATCTTATTTTGTTTTCTATACTTTTACATAGCAATTAATAATTTTTACAAATTTACATTGTAGGAATTTGTATGGAGGCTTTATGTAGTCCACGTTCTTCCGAATCTACACAAAATATAGAAACTTGTTTAAGCGCTTTGTATACTTTACTCGATTCCGGATGGGCTAGAAAAGTATTGATATCAAATCGGACTATTCCTATCGAACTTTGTAACGTTCTTCATAGGTAAGTCAATTTGCTAATATTTATAATTTTCCTTTATTTCACTTTATTACATAATATTTAATATCCGTATAAATCATGAAGATTTATTAAAACGATTTGTCATTTTTAGATTATTATTAACAAAAGAAACTTATTCTGTTCAAATCATGGTAATGGAAGTTTTAAAGCAAATAATGAAAGCTAGTCAAGAAGATTTAGGTGAAAGAAAGAAAGCAAAATTAAATGGTAAGTTGTTAAATATCTTTTCCATTTCATTGAAATTTATGTGTATTTATGAAAATTATTTAACAGAGCTTTCAGGAAATGACGATGAAACTAAAGATTTACCAGAAGTTGACTTATTAGGCGAAGGAGAAGATTTAGCCGAGTTAACGCCTGGAAGGTCACTAGTTTTTGCTGTGTTAGAAGTATGTTTATGCTTACTAGTTAGGCAAATTCCAGCCTTAAATCCGAATCCTGGAGGGGCTACAGCTATTCTGAGCCAACGTGGCTATTTACCAACTGAAGAAAGTGGAAAACTTATAGCTGCTGCACTTTCAGTGATGGAAGCACTTCCAAGCCTTTGTTCTCCTGGAGGTATGTAAAAGTAAAAAATCATAATCAAAACATTTTTATATTTTATATTTGCTTGTAAAACAGGGGCATTAGCAATATTACCTACTCTTCTATACTTAACAACTGGTGTTGTTAGAGAAACTGCAGTGCGATCAGAAAATAATATCATTAAAACTGGGAGTGAAACACCAGTTCATGCTGCCTTGCACTGCTTAAAGAATCTAGCAATAAATAAATATTCCAGAGATGCGCGTAGTCAGGATCAATGGACATCACTTTTACAAAGCGCCTTAGCAAAAATTGTAGACCTTGCCAAAACAGGTAAAGTTATATTTCTGATTTTTTAAAATATAATTATAATTAGAATATGATTAAACATCCATCATATTATTATGATTCTTATAGGAAGCGATGAAACAAAAATGGACGAAGTAGCAATGATGTTAGGAATTGCAGTTTTTGTCTTGCACGCTTTGCCTGAAGTTGTTAGCGCACCTAATTTGCAATTTCCTTGCATAAATCATTTTCGGCAAGCTATTCAATCTGATAATATTTATGTAAGTAAAATATTTGATAAATGGATTCATTTTTAAATAAATTTAAAATATTTTATTAATGATTTAGTAATATTAATTGTAGAAAAATTATTCTTTTACAATTCATTTTAGTATTTGTAACATGAACACGTGTTGTATTCGTAACAGAAACTGTAACAGAATTATTTAACATAATTCTATTTAATATTTCAGATAAAGTTAAAGTGTGTACAAACCTTGCGAACAATCTTCCTTCATCCAGAACGTAGTATAAGTACGCCATATATTCATTCGCTCGCTCCACGAATAGTGGAATTCTTATACAGTGATCAAAGCAAACAAGTAACAAACGATGCTGAACTTCAATTTACTTTGGAATGCATAACAACTATTGAGAGTCTTATAGCGTTGGCAGAACCTACACGACGTAAGTTTTTCTAATGTACTTCTATAATTTCAAAAATCATGCTAAAATATATCCCATTTATAACATGTTTCATGCCATCAGGAGATTTGTTACAAGGTAAAGAGAAACAAAATGTTACTGGCAAATGTTTGTATTACCTATATTTAATTTAATAATAATTAAGCCTCTTTTGTTAAAAATGCACGTTTACAAATTATAAAAATGCGTTTTACACAAATTTTAAGTAAAAATAAGTATAAAGCACAAAATAATTGAGTTTAATCATGGAGATTATAAAAATTTATATAGTTTATTTTTAAATGTTTATATCTGAAAATGTATTTTTAATACAGTCTACAAGTGATAATAATCTCAGTACTTAGAATACTAAGTACTAAAGAGTATCTCTTTTTGTTTCTCTATTTTATCTCATATTGAATACATAAAGTATATACAAAGACTACAGGATGCACAGAATTAAAATATTATTTTAAACATTGTATATTAATATTTGTAAATAGCTTTTAGTTTACACACTTTTCTTCAGCATCTTAATAATAATATTGCTTTATTTATATACATCGTCTTCAATTTAGTAAAGTCAACAATATAAAATTAATTTATTATCGCTTTTACAGGAATTCAAATGCTGACGCTGTTAGTTCCAATTTTAATAAATTATTTATTAGAGGGCGAACAATTTATTCAAGGCACAAAATATCAAATCAGTCTTCATCAACATAGCTTCCAATGGTTAAATAAAATTGGACCGAAATACCCTCAGGTACAATTAATATTCGCATTAAAGTATCAAATAGTTGATTTTATATCAAAATAAATATTAAATATTACAGGAATTTAAGACATTAATGTCACAGTCAACTGAATTAAAAACAAAATTAGAAAATGCAGTACGTTTAACACATCAACAACAAGTCCAAAGACAAACAAAAATAACAGAATCTACGAAGCCCCAACTCAAAGTACCTGCACCATCAATCACTCTTAAAACTGATTTCTCAAATTTTAATTAAATACCTACGTTATTTTTAACTATCCTATTCATCAATGAATGATATAGGCACTAAATATTTGTTAATTTAATATCATAGGCAATACTTTACGCAGGAGAAATATTGTTAGTTAATGTGCTCGAAATATATACAAAAACCATATTCAGTAGCAATATTGTAAAGTGTTAAGTATTTCTTATCAACGACGATATTTATCGGTCAATTATGCATAGAAATATTTATAAAAAAAAAAACAAAATTTTATAAAAGATTTTTTTTTATTTAAAAATTTTTTTATACGAAATTTTTGAAAACAGTTGCTTTTATAAATTTACCTATGAGCTTCCACGTTTTTGTTATAGAATCCAAATGATAGATATCGTCATTAAGAGTACCGAATAAATATGAATTAAATGAAAAACTTAGTAAAAATCATTAGTTGTAAATTATTAGTGATCAATGCAACGACTTTAAAATCTATTTTAAATGACGCATGATAATTACTCGAGCACAATATGGAAAGTGTATTCCTTCTGTAACTTCAATTATATAGATCCGAGATAATAGATCATTTCTCACTAGTTGAAGAAAAGTGCATTATTTATGTTATAAAGATTAACTCAAAGTATATTTTTATATGTATAAAGTAATGCACAAAATAGATTTATAATTGTAAGAGGCATACTTGATTATTTAAAATTATGTGCCATGAATTATTTTTATCTCGAAAAGTTTTTATAAAATATAATACCAGTCTTGCCGATTTTAGTTTGTAAACTATGTTCTATATTGTATTTAACTAAGCATTTGTAATTATTGATTATTTATAAAAAATTAATAACATTTTTATCATAAACCTCGCCTATGTTAAAAACAAGAAAAATATTATAAAAATGCAGAAAAATTAATAAACTGAGCAATGTACATGTAATATATGTATAGCAGTATTACAAGTAAAATATTAAAAGATTCTTTTATGTTAAAGATAACTTGTAACTGAAAAGTACACAAAACAAGTTTTTGGTTTTTATTCGTTTTATACTTGTAATGATATCATTCAATCAACAGGTTTACTTTGGCCAGTTATAGTACTTTTAAGAATAATTTATTCTTCTGATTTTAATGTTTTGATAAATGTATTACTGTAGATCATTGTAATATTTTATGACTTTTGATCAAAATATTTAAACAAATTTTTTTTTTAAGCAAATATTTTTGAAAACTCATAAAAAAGTTTATTTTTTGCACTTTATATAATTTATTTTGATTAAAAAAAGCTATATTAAAAGAAAGATAAATATGTAGAGTTTAATTTTCGAAATTTATTTTTTTGCCTAGCGGGCCGAAAGTACTACTTTCTCGCCCGGCACCGGATCAAGAACATTTGGTTTTTTCGGCCTCGCTAGGCAAAAAAAATAGTATACAATCCTCGGGAGATTAAATGGCAAACCCATAGCTCGTGTTTGAAACCATCGCCTTCGGCTCGGGTGTCAATTTACGCGAACTATGAGCTTGCCACTTCTTTCTCTTCCTAGGGGTGTAATATACTATTCTATGAAGCAAAACAAAATTAAAATTTGATCAAGAAATCGTATTAAATCGTAATAAATAAATGGTTTACATTTAAATAAGTTATTCATAAATCTTTAAAACAAGTCATAGTAGTTGACATTAGATTTTGTCTTGCATTGTTAGGAATTCATAATCTAATTAGATATTTATGTCATGATCGTAGCTCGTGGAAAGATGTAACAGGGTAGATTAATAAGTGAATCTTTTCTGATTAACACAAATGGAATTAAATGTTAAAAATGGATTATTTTCAATGCGTCACTTTCTGTGATAGAAATTTTTTAGTAACGTTAGATATCTTATCAAAAGATTGGATGTTAGAATAAAATGATTTTTTTAGAATTCAAAATCGAAAAAGTCGTTACATAATGGTTAATATATAAAATAGTTTAATTACCTTACATTGGAAACTATATTGCGTTCATTCTTGTAGTTTCAAATAGTGATAGGCATATATATTGTATATACTTTAATCAAATTAATTATTATATATCCAATCAAGTACCAATCTAGAAGTTTAGCAATTTAAAAATTATTTTAAATCAAATTTCAATTAATTTTAGAATTAATTTTAAAATGCAAATTAAATTTTATGAAAAATAATTCTGATAGATGAAATTTAAATTTAAAAATGTTTTTATAGGTGATAAATCAAAAATTTTTTTTGAATTTTGTAATTTGCAAAATTTATTTAAAATATACAGTTCGTTTAAAAAGTTATCTGATTTTTATATACGATAATTTTGATTGTCTGTGATTATATAAATATGTTTTTGATGCACTTCTACAGTCTACAGTCACAAATGTGGGGAACAAAATTAATGTCCAAGCAAGCAGAAACGATATTTAGATTTATAAAGTTATCAAAATTATACTTACTTTTAAGTTAAAAAATTATGTAGAATATTTATAGTTTAATATTGTAATTATTTTGTGATGTATTTAATAATAAAGAAATATGTAACAAGAAATGTTTATTTATGATTTAAAACTTAAATCTTTAAAAGTTTTATTTTCTGCAGTTAAACATACCGAATTTTTTTATTTATTTGAAGAATTTTTTATCGATTTTGATAGATTTTCTAATTTGTCAAGCATGACTTTTAACTGAGGACCAGAATTAAACTACTTAATTTAGTTATTTAGACAATAATAATCCAAATAATACCAAAAATTAATGTAAAAATTATGAAAATTATTTAAAATAAATAGAATAGCTTTCTTAATTAATAGTCTATAATTTATAATCGTTTTATAAAATAAATTTTGACAACAAAATAAAATAAGTATGAGTTTTTTCAGGTATTATATTGGGCGTATGTATTGAGTATATCAAAAAATTACATTTTTATGATACCTGAAACAAGAAAGATTCAAGAAAACTGTTAAAAATTTCTATTGTTCTTCGCATATTTTTAATTCCAATTTTCGCTTATTAGTAAAAATGCAAATAGAAAACAATTGAAATATATTTAAAAAATTCGTAAAATATATAATGTATATTTGATTTACAGAAGGGCGTTAAATGCGATTTAATTACACGCTTTAATTCGCAAAACAGGGCATAAACCCGTGTATCGAGAAATTATTTAATATTGTTATATTCATTTCATTAAGAATAAGTAGAACATTGGCATACTCTTGCTTTCATTGATATTTAATGAATGGGTAATATGGGACTATAAATAAACAACAGAAATTTATATTTGAAGCTTAATTTATTTAGTCATTTTTACAATTATCACAAGTATGCTTATTAAGGAATAAATTCGATAAATTGCGCTGTTTTATTAGCAGTAAAATCTTATAATTGGTGCAACATAAATTAAGCAACATAATAAACTAAGTGCACCGTGCCGCAAAATACCGATAAAAACAGTGGAAATGTAAAAGTTGATCAAGAGGGAGGATTCAACGAAAGTTTTTTTTTAATTTTATTTTATTTTTTAGGGGAGACCTTTGGGACCACTTCGGCAGCCTAGTAGTCCTCATACTTCTATTTTTTTTAATTCCTATTTTTCCTCTCATATTTCCTAAACCTTAATTCTTTATATCTCCTATCTCCCCCTTACCTCTCCATCGACGCATTTGCCCAGGGTTATGACTGTGTAGCGGGGAAAACCAATATAGGCAAACCCATTGGAAATTATTGAATTAAGGCATCGATCTAATAACGTCCTTGCTCGGCCCAGCTGCCGCGAGCTAAAAATTGACGTCACTGTGACCAAATTTTCAAAGTTGAGAAAATGAATTTTGAAAAATACTATCATGTAGAGGATAAAAAAAGGCAACTTTTTTGTATCTATAGTTTTTTTTGTAGAATATGTTTAGTTTCTGAGAAAAAAAATAAAAACTGAAAAATTTTTAAACTTATTGCCATCGTGTTTTTTAAACTTAACTCGATCGCTCTATCTTCGACAAATATGGACGGAACTTCGACAATATAAATGGACACGTAAAATAGTATGGCACTACTGGCGAACTCATAAAAAGTTAAATATTAAACACTTCTCATTAAACAATTTGCGATCAAATTGTTTAATGAAAAAAAATTGTTTAATTTTTCAATTATTCTCGATTACGAAAACCCGCTCCGGAGATGGCCGGTGTATTGGTAAATTCAATTTCGCTCACATTGTAGGATGTGAAAACACGCCTTAGATCGTACAAAGTTGCATAGGCAGCGGTCATCCATCCAAGTAACGGCTGCGCCCAGCGTTGCTTATTAACTTTAACGATTGACCGAGGCGGGCTCCCGCCACCTTTTTTTTTTTAATCAGTTTATTGAGTTCAAATAAAAGTTACAATTTATGGTTAATTGATAAACGGAAAAAAAACATTTACATAACGCAGGTATTAATACACAGAATGGCATCAAAAGATCCTTTCGTTCGTGCATATTATGTGACACTTCATTCAGTGCGTTCGGTCTCTCCCCTATATATCTTTCGCGCGTGTCGTGTACTTTCTGCCAGTATACAATAGCAGAATATGAATTAATTCAATCGACAAATTCATAAAATTTATAAAAAAATTTTAAAGCGACATAAAAATCTGAGGTCTGATTTCTAAAATATATTTATAATACTAAAGTTTTATAATACTAAAAGTACATTTTTAAAAAAGACCTAGCATATTAAATCATGATTACTCGAAGGGGGATTTTTTGTAATAGGGCCAACATTTTTGTATAGAGATGCATAAGTAATTTTATTTTAAGCTAACTTTTTGTAAATGAGTCGATATAATAATACTTTATTACCTGACTAATGCAATTTTATGCATTTTCAAAAAGGACCCCGCACAAAACTTATGGGTTTTGGTTCCCGGTGAAATTGGCTGAATTTTTGGTATACTAATACTTCAAGACCCCCTGATCAAAAGTGTCCATAGGCACAAAGTCTTAAAATGAATAATTCTCGAGATATAGGAGGTTGAACATCTGAATTTACATTGCAAAGTATAAATATACTAGATCCATACCCCTAATAGCCATCAGATGCATATCAAATTGATAGCAATTTGTTACAAACGTTTTTCTATCGGTTTTTGTAAATTTGCTGTAAAATTGCGTCCTTATATGATGTAAATTTTAGAGCAACTGTTTATTTTAAACATATGATAGCAACTTGAAGTCAAAATTATAGCAACTACTACGTATACGTATATATAAACGCATCATGGCAAACAGTTGCTACAACACATATTGCTGTCATATTTATACCTTTTCGTTCACAATAATATTTGCATCGTATAAAAGGCCAACAGTTGCTACAACATTGCTGTCATATTTATATCTTTTTGATTAAATAACGATAGTTTTTGTGTACTGCCCCAATGGAAATAAAAAATGTATGAAAGAGGTACGAAAACGTACGAAAACGTACGAAAATGTAAGAAAATGTGAAGGTTTGACTTTCATTTCGGACAATTTGTACGTTTTTGTACGTTTCCGTATGTTTTGATACGTTTCCGTACTTTTCCATACAATTTCTAACATTTCAGTACATTTTACCAAATTTTTTCAATAAGCTGAATCAAAGCAAAAATGGAAATATACGAAATATATGAAAACGTAAATATTGGTATATACAAATTTGTTTGTTTTTGTACGTCTCCGTACATTTTAGTACGTTTTCTTAATTTTTTATACGTAAAAAAATAAATAATTTTTTTATAAATACATAATTTTATATGTATAAAAATGTACAAAACCCTATAAAACCGTACAAAAATATACGCAAACATATAATACGCAAATGTACATAAACACATAAAAATGTACATAATGTCCGAAATGAAAGTCAAACGTACATTTTCATGTTTTTAAATTTTTTCATACATTTGCATACGTTTCCGTACGTTTTTCTATATACATTTTTATTTCAATTGGGGAGGCTTAATTGACTGGAAATATATAGTATGATCTAGTTGTGATGTCTTGAATCGAAAGTGTCTATGGGAATCAAAATCCAAAAATACCCTGTTTTTTAGTTATAGTGTATTTAATTTTTTTCTACACACATATATAGATATACTCCGCATTGCAATTTCAGATTTTCAACCTCCTATATCTCGGGAACTATTCATTGAGACTTTGTGCCTATGGACATCACTTTTGATCGGGGGATCTTGAACCCTCTTGAAGTATAGAATGCCAAAAATTCAGCCAATTTCACCGAGAACCAAAATCCATAAGTTTTGTGCAGGGTTCTTTAAAAAATTATGGATTATGTCTATAAAAGATGGAACGATGATTTGTTAATAATGACAAAATTATTTATCATAATTTTTATAAATATATTTTTTGAACATAATTTTTCCCAATTTAAGTTAAATTAAGTTTTCGATTATATTAAAATTGCGCTGCACCTTGTCATGCAACAACTAACGCAGAAAACTGAATCGCGACTATATCGACTATTCACTGCGGAATATCGTGGATCGTGGATCGTGGCGCTCGATAACGTTGACCAAAGCTGACCAAAATTGACCAAAATTCAGTTATAAAAATTTGTAATACATACTTTAAAATATTCTATCTTTCAAAAAATAATAAATTTTAGACATGTTTTATCGTTGTGTTTTTATTAAAAAATTTACAAAGCATGATCCTTCTGCAATACAATAGTGTATAAATTCATTCTTATTGTAAAAATAATACTAATTATTAAAATGCAAAATGTTGTAAAACCTGGTTTATCACAGTTTAGAATTTTATATTTATAAAAAATGTTGACGGCTTTTAATAACTGAGCTCAGTAAAAAAATGTATACTAAAGACTTTCTAAAGAAATTCTCATTACTCCTAAATTTATAAAATAATATTTTCCTTGAATACTGATTTTGTACTAATTTTCTTTCTTACAATACAAATTTCTTATTTGATAATTAAGTTTTTATTTCCAGCTGTACACAGGCCCCAGCCATTTTACTACCATAATTGTCAGGTACATATAATCTATCTTGACCTCCATGACAAAATTTTATTTTTCTTAATCCTTTGCCATAATTTTCAAATTTATGTGTAAACTGTAGAAAAGAGAATAAGAATAAGAAGTAATAACATCAATTATATTTTTTTTATTATTTTGTACCTACTTTAAACCACTGATTCATTTGATCACCTTCTATAATTTTACTATATGTTAAAGTTTCTATTGCTGTCCTATCAGATCTTTGCTCTCGAAGTAATTTAATTGTGCATTCATAAACTGCTGGTACATTTGGACGAGAGCAGAACCATTCACTTACCTGCAAAAGAAGGATTAAAGCATGTTATTTTTAAGCTTTGTTAATAAATGTGAATTATATTAATTTAAAATATTTATTAATTACTTTAATTTCTAAATACTTGTGCACAAAATATCGATTTATTAAGAAATTTTTATTTTGTCAGTTTATTATACCTTAATTGCAGGCTGTAAATAATCCAATACATTTTCTGAAAAACCTTCATCTACAAGATTAATAATTTGTTCTTTACAGCATTTGTGGAAAGATGTAACAAAACAATGATGTTTGTTTTCAAAAACTGGATCATCTGGCAAGGGTTTAACACCTTGAGGTGATGGCTCTACAATCCAATCACCATTATCTGTTATATACCAATGTTTAAAATTCTCTGCTCCCGAATGATTTTTTATTAAATTTTTATAAAAAGGTGTTTTGTTGCAAATAAAAAAATACCAAGTCCATGGAGTCTTTTCATTATAAGGTAAAGTTTTACTCAATGTAAGTTCTGCTTTCTTATGCCAAACGTAACTTCTAATAAGGTAATGCCAATGCTTACAAACTAATTGACATAATAATAATGTTTTATGATCAGTAGAACAAAGTATCTTTGATAATAACTCATCTGGAATATTTTTATTCAAAATAATTGATCCATTATTGCTCACATCATCATAAGTCATTTGTGACTTTTTAAAAATATTCAAAAATTTTTCATTCTCTGTATCTGAAAAAGTAACTTTTTGTTTCTTTGCCTAAAATGAATAAAGAATGAGTAATACAAAGATTTAATTCGCTCAATACAGTTTTTATAACCACAATAAATTTTATATTTTTAGGGATTATTCGGCTGCTTATTTACCTTGCACTTTAACATTTTCCTCGTTTTGAATTTTATATAAAACCATGTATTCAACATTCACGTTAATAGGCACTGGTAATTTTTCATCAAATCGGTTGCTTCAGTGTTTTTTACGAAGAGACGCCACTTCGCCGGAAAGCCATTTTTGACGCTATGTGGTGTTTTTATTCTTTCGAGTAGCCCCTAGCAGACGAAAAGTTTGTTGGTAAACAAAGACCTAAAATAGATATTTACGGAATATAATACGGAATAGCTACCCGATGTCTAATATAAAAAAAAAAGATAATGTGAAAAAATATGTTTTGCAATTTTTATTTTAAAAAAGCTTTGCCTTTTGATCTGCAGTAATGTATATATAATATAATATTATGTATATATGTTTAGAACACAAAAATGATCGAAGAATCAATAAATTTGCAGCTTAAGCTGCAAATCTACAAAATAATTAATTAACACTTATGAAACTTTTATGTCACATATATTCGTAATCGTGACATAATACGCCGGTAATTCCGTATTTTTGCTCATTCATTTACACACCTGCATATAGTCGTGGACAGTCATAGTTGAAGTGTATAACGTATATACATTATGAATGACTCATTATTGAGAAATCAGTATAAATCAGCTGACGTATTTATTCCGTAAAAATCATGGCTTCAAATTGAAAAGAATCTTAGTGTAACAGTTAGTATTTATTGTATTCCACAAATTAAATTGTTACATAGATCAAGGAAAAGGAGATAGTTACTGTTTAATTTAATAATTACGTTCTGATTCTAAAAGTATGTGCAAAATAATTGATTAATTGAAATGTTAAGGTTATAGTTCAAGGTCACTTGAACGTTTTTTAAATTTCTTAAGAAACCTTAAGTGTTATGGGACAATTAAGTGCCAAAATAAGAGAAATGACTGAACCAGAACCTCGAGTACTGTATGATGAAGCAGGTGATAATGGATTATTATTTCGCGATATCTACATTCCTGCAGAGTTATTGTCAGAAATCTTATGCTATGTTGATTACAAGACATTGAACGTTTGTCAATTAGTTTGCAAACGATGGAATTCTATTATTAAGGATTATGTGTGGCGCAAAAAAGCTGAAATGGTATTACACTGTCCTCTACCTGTTGATCAAGAAGCACCATGGACTATGTATGCTTTAATTTGTCATAAAAAACCGTTTAATAAAAATCTCATAAAAGATAGTTCCAGAGAAAATAGAATAAGTTCAGATTGGATAGTTGTTATTGATGGTGGAGAAGGTTGGAATGTTGAACGCCCTCCTATTGGAGTACCACGATTACCTGATGATCCAGTATTTAATGAAAAAAATCAATGTTTTGTTACTTCATATAGTAGATGTTGGAAAATGCAAGTTATTGACTTAGTCAAAGAAGGTTTCTCAACATATTTATTAGATAAAGTCAAACCAACTATAAAGGTAAAGTATTTTAATACTAAGTTTCAATTGTAAATACTAAAATTCTATTTTTAATGTAAGCACTCAGTAATATAATATATATATATATATATTTTTTTTATCTTTACAGGTATCTGAATGGTACAGCTGTCGGTGGGACTGTCCTGCTGAATATTTGTGCGTAGTTGAACTTTTCAAAGAAAAAATAGGATTTGGACAAGAGATTGTATTAGATACTTTTTCTTTTTCTAAAATTCTGGAAAATGAGGAGCAAAATCAATGGTTTAAAGTAAGTAAAAAGGAAAACATAGTGTGTTGAAATATGATGCTTATAAAATTATTTTAAAATTTTTTAATTTATTATAGCTTGAACATGAATTTAAAAACTACAGTGAGGGGTTAAGAAGAATCAGATTTTCTCATGGTGGGCAAGATAGAAACTTTTGGGCTGGTCATTATGGTTCTAAAATGGCAGGAACTTGTATTACGGTAGAAATACCTGAATCTTATAAAAATATCAAATCAACTATCGATGACTTAGATACTGAATAATATTTGATTAAAACATTAACTGCAATTTATAATAATATTTATGAAATAAAATAATATTTTGTCTGTTAAATATCTAAAAATGTGTAAGCTATTTTTGCTTTTTAATTTATCATAAATATTATTATAAACAATTAAAGAAGTTATGTTTTAATAATTCTTTTGTGATTTAACTTGTGCGTTATTTATATTTGTAGTTATAATATTGTTTTTTAAATAGCCAATTTGTAATATATGTATATTGCAATATTGCAACTGAATCAGCATGACCATTATTTTTTTTTTTTTTTTATAATTTTATTTAACGTCACTCTATTTATGCTCCAATGTGCTTAACAGTGACGGGGGTCATCGGTGAGTTTTGCTAAACAAAGCACGTGTGTTTTATCACAGTGGTGCTTGTTTCGATCTGTAGAGACTTTTCGAAAAATCCGGCAGACATTTTTTAAAAAATGCCTTCGAAAATTTCGGACTGACGAGAATTCGAACTCAGGTCCGCCTGAACCAAACACCGCTCTAAAACCATTATTTTTAAGATAACGTAATTTATTTTGTAAAATGGTTAACTACAGTTGAAAGCATAATGGTCCATGAAGTGATATTTAAATTACATAAAACCAAAATACAAAGTAATAATGAACAAAATGGTTTTATATAACGAGTTCATAATACTTTTTTACTATTAAGTTTGTAATAAAGTTTAATGATATAATAAAGAATGTTTGATATATTTTAAAATAAAATTCTTTTAAAAGCATAAAAAAATTATTTTTATTACATAAAACCTTCCCCCTTTTTTAAAAGTATTAAGTAGATTTTTAATTTTTTGTTCCTTTTTGCATCTGCCATATAGTAGTCTGAAGAAGGTGCTGATGAAGATGATATATTAAATATGTAAATCTTTTGTATATATCTTGAGTAGAATAAATCAATCAAATAGAATAAAACAATTCAATATATTTCTTGTAAAATAAACTGTTAAAATTAGCTTTTTTTTCACGTTTCTTGTTTTTCACTATTAGATAGTGCAAGATAAAATTTCAAAATTTGCCGCTTTCACTTTCACAAGGGTTGTAGAAAATAACGTTGGTAAATACTTCGGGCGGATTCGGCAAGTCTCGGCAAGTTGGCGTGCAAACTGAACGGCTATCGCCATATTGCCTCATTATAAATTGCTTTACTGTAGACAGAGACAGCGCTAGGAAAATCGTCGCAGGCTTGCTCGGTTGCTCCGCAATCCGCATCGCTGTGCGCTTGGGCCGGTTCCGTTGAAGGAGTCTTTGCTATTGATGTTCGAGGGAATTACGTTCGCGAAAGCCGAGGAGGCTGTCGTTCACAGCGAGTTTAACTCGCGTGCAGAACAAGTGTGGAGGTTGTTGCTAGAGCAAAACGCTTGGGTATAAAGTCCGCGGATGGGCGATACGAAAGGCAAGCGCTACCTCGAAGGGGCTGATTCGCATTGACCAAGTGAAAAAATGGACCAGGCGCCGGCAGGTGAGCATCGTGTATTTTAAGCCTCCCATAACTTAGGTTTTCCGCTTTATTTAAGTTTTCTCGTCGTTCTTGCGTGTCTCTTTGAGGGCTCTTTTGACATTATTTGCTGTACTCTTTGTTTTCTCTCTGTCTGTGAGTCGAAAACAGAGTTTGCTGTAAGCTTCTCTGTGCGCGTGAAGTTTTGAGGTTATTGTATTGGAAAAATACTGTCTTTAAAGTTTAAAGTGCATGTTTTATTGCTTTAGATGTGCTAAAAGGTTTGCTTTTTGTAAGGGATAGTAATTCATTCATTTTTTGAGGAAGTATAAATCGATGAACATGACCGACTTTGAGGTTAGATTTGTAGGCTTGTCGTTTAAAATTAATTACTAATTTCTGAAATATAAATGACATTCATTAGTGATTCGTAGAATTTCGCCTTTAATTAAAACACTGATATATTAAATAGCAAACTCTGATTTTCTATCAATTTTTTTAGTATATATGGCTACTATTCTTGTTTCTAATGAAAATGATAAATGATGATAAATGATTATAAACATTTTTAAATTGTTTTATGTAAATTTAAAACAGTTTAATTTATTAACAGGTATCTCAAACAGGTATAAGATTACATAAATCTAAAAACATTATGCATTCTTAAAACATCATTTGTCAACGTGGTTCTTTTTTTCATACAGATACAGAACTGCGCAACATCATTGATAAGTTGGCGCAGTTTGTTGCAAGAAATGGCCCTGAGTTCGAGCAAATGACAAAAAACAAACAGAAGGACAACCCCAAGTTCAGCTTTCTTTTTGGTGGAGAATACTTTAACTACTACCAGTACAAAGTGACTACTGAACAAGCCAGTAAGTGGGACAAAACGCCTTTACATCTACATCGTTTGAGAATCTTGGGGAAGGGATAATTTTCATACATCCAAGATGATATGTTCTTATTGGGAGTTAATATGTACATATGATAAAAAAAAGATGGCGACAATTATTGGAGGCCGTAATAAACAGAATAAAAGAGCAGTTGGAGTTGCATAAAAATTAAATTTTATTTTTTTGACTGAGCTTCTAAGCACCATGCAATAATTCACCATCTTCGTTTGCAGTTTTAAAAACAAAAGGAATAAATCCAATGCAAAATGCAGATCCACGTTTAAACGTTTCGCAGCAGCAGCAATCACCAGCAGTTGCAGTCAATAATGTTGGTATGGGTCAAAATAATGGTTTGACCCCAGTAAACATGGGGCCAGCTAGCAATCCCCCTTCAATGATGGGGTCAGGTCCACCAAATGCAGGGCCAGGGCATATGTCTGGACCACCAAATGCTGGACCTGTTCATATGGGTGGAGGACACAATGCTGGACCTGGTCACATGGGTGGATCTCAAAATTCTATTAACAGATCATCAGGTTGGCTTCAGAATGAGTTGGCTAACCTTCAGTCTCAACAAACGACCCTTCAGGATCAAGTTCGACAGTCAGAACAGAATTTGGCAGCCCAGCATGCTGCACTGATGGCCCAACAACAAGGAAGAGTCGAGGATGCTGTGAGACAAGCACAAGAAAATAATCTACAATCTAATGCTCAAACTACAAATACAGATTTAGCTGCCTTTGAGTCTGTTCTTCAACCTATAATTGATACATGCACTAAGGATAGTATTAGTGCTGGAAAAGCATGGATACTACAACATTCAACAACATTACAAAGTAATCAAGTAGTTGCAGAACATTTACTTAAGAGGTATGTAATTTTAAGTAACAAAGTAATCATTTATGATATCTTGTTTATGAAATATCTTTTGCATTATATAAACGATTGAATTAAATTTTAGAGTTATTCAGGAAACAGTTTTTAATCATAAACTACATATTATTTATCTGGTAAATGATGTGTTACATCATTGGTACGTAAATGATATTTTAGAGTTGATATTTGTGATTGTTTTTTAAATACTATTATATTGTTACTATATAAAATTTGTAAATATTTTATTAGTGCTCGAAAAAAGTCGTTGGATTTAAGAAAAGCTATGGAGAGTGTTGTAGTTCCAATGTTTTGTAATGCATCTTTAGCTGCTTCTGAAGAACAAGTTACTAAATTAAATAAGCTTTTGAGTTTATGGGAATCAAAAAACAATTATTTTGAAGAAGGTATTATAGAGAAATTGAAAAACCCAAGTCAATCATGGTCAGATTATCAAGCCAGTGTAATGACTCAACATGCTAGTGCTATCACCTCTATTGCTGCAACCACAAAGCAAACGTTCGATAATTATCAAGCACAGCATCAGGCATTCGTTAATCATGCCCTGAGACAAATACAAAATATAGAACAACAAAAAATAGTCATAGATCGACAACTTAAAGTACCAAGTGCTCCACCAATGGTAATAGTACATTTGCTCTTAATTGCATTTATTATCTAAAATTTCAGCATCCTCAATGAGTTTTTCATTTGGAATAACTTTTAACAAATTAAATTCACAAGTTTATTTTCACTTATTTACACTTTCAATTATTATCTAGGCTCAAAGCTTATTAACATTTTAGAACCAACAGAATGTCCCTCCAATGCATGGAGGTCCCCCGCATTCCGGACCGCCAGCCCACTCTGGGCCTCCATCGCATTCAGGACCGATGCAAGGTCCTCCGCAGGTTCATCCCGGGCATCCAGGCCATGGTGGACCACATGACGGACCACCACTCGACGGAGGAGGACCACCATATGGAGGACCACCCCACGACGGAGGAGGACCACCATATGGAGGACCTTCCCACGACGGTGGGGGACCACCCTATGGAGGACCACCCCACGACGGTGGAGGACCTCCCTATGGAGGACCACCCCACGACGGAGGAGGACCACCCTATGGAGGACCACCTCATGGTGGGCCACCGCCTCATCACGGTGGGCCGCCTCCGCATGGGGGTGCCCCACATGGAGGTGGCCCACACCAGGGCCCTCCATCTCATGCAAGTCCACCTCATGGAGGTATGCCACACGCAGATTATCCACCTCATAGGCGCCCACCGATGTCCGGATCGCCGCATCCTCACGGAGGTCCACTTCCCTATGGGGGACCACACGGTGGTCCGCCCCATGGAGGTCCACCACCTCATGGTGGCCCACCCCTTGGTCCAAGAGGTAAAGTTACTTTTCTTTATTTAAAGTAGCTATAAAGATTTATTTATTTTTAAAAAAGTTTTTTTAAATAATATTAAAATGTGACAGGATGACCCTATGCTCTGCATGTACTTAGCAATATATTTTTACTAATATATTTCAGATTCTCAAATTTTACTGTTTTATGTTAACATTTTTATAAATATCTCTACGAAGCTTTTCTTTAAAAAATTAAGAATTTGTGCCATGAAGAAATATTTATAAAAATATTAAGAAATGCTTAAAAGTCTTGGAAATTTGCTCTATTGCATGATTTCATGTCATTTTCAAAAAATATTTTTAAAATTTTGATAAGAAAAATTATATATTATCATTATATGATATTATTATAATAAAGATATTTAAGTATATAACAAAATTATTATGTATTAAATAATACTAATTAATGATACAAATTTATTATTTAATTCAAAATAGAATTCTAATAATTTTTAATTACAATTTTATTTTCGTTAATAGATCTCGGTCCACCCCACGGTGGGATGCCTCCTCATGGTGGGCCGATGGGTCACGTCGGTCCGTCAGCACACGGAGGCCCTCCGATACCCGGGCCTCATGGTGGTCCTCATGGTGGTCCTCACGGTGGTCCTCATGCTGGGCCACATGGTGGTCCACCGTCACTCGGCAATGATTTGACCTTCAGTCAACCGCCGCCAGGTTGGAACTGTCCTCCAGGTCCAGGTCCAGGTCCAGGTCCAGGTCCAGGTCCAGGTGGAGAGCCTTTTGGTCACTTACCGATGCCAGATTTTTCGAAACCACCTCCAGGTTTTGGACCGCCTCAGCAACCACCGCCTCTTATGTCTCAAGAAGTTTGTTTGGAAGACCTCATGCCCAGCATGCCTTACTTTGAACTACCAGCTGGTCTAATGGTACCACTTATTAAACTTGAAGACTGTGAATATAAGCCACTAGATGCAGATGCTATTAGATTACCTCCTCCGGCGCCCCCCAGCGATAGGCTTATTGCTGCTGTTGAAGCCTTTTATGCTTTGCCTAATCATGATTCACCCAGAGATAGGTAATTTCAGATAAATTATATATTTTTAGGATGCTTTACACAAATTTCTTGTTTTTTAATCATAATCAAACTTCAAGATTGAAATGACACTTCGAATTTTAACAAATAAATTTATATAATGTTTTAGCGATGGTTGGGAGAAGTTGGGACTATATGAGTACTATAGAGCTAAAAATGCTGCTCGTAAACGAAAAGAAGAAGATATTATGTGTGGCCTAAGACAAAAGTCTAGGTCTCCTTCGCCGATCGTACGGCCACGTTCGAAAAGCCCAAGTCCACCAAAGAAACGCTATAGAAGCAAATCTCGCAGTAGGTCGAGATCGAAGTCTCGAGGCAGAAGTAGGTCCAGAACACCTCCACCTGCGCCCAATCATCGACGAAATAATCGACCAAATCATAATAATCGAAATCGAAGGAGAAGAAATAGTGCGAAAAATGAACAGCAGCAGCAGCAGCAGCAACAACAGCCAATATTGCAACCACCAACGCCACATCGTTCACCTGATAGGAGGTTAGAAAGGACTGAGAGAAGTCCTACACCTCCTAGTTTTTTGTAAGTAAACAATCAAAGTTCATCACCTTATTAATTTTGCTTTTGTACTGGAAACGGGAATTTACAAGAAAGTAAACCTTAATGCTGTAATTTTCAAATATTTGTATATCCCTAAGTTTTATTTCTGCGTCAATGAAGGATATTTCAATATGACGAGTTTAGGTAATAATTGTGTAAAGAATTCCTAATGGCCCAGTGGCTGTCTGAAAGAAGAAAGCCACATCTACGTCTCATAAAATCATATTGGATATAAAACTCAAAGTTTTAGTACAATGTACGAGTTTAAAATTAGTCCGCAAACTTATGTTTATAATATTCTTTTTATTTTCCTTTAAAAGCATTTCTTCTATATTTTACTAATAAACTTTTTTAACGTTAATAAAATATGCATGTGACTGTAAAATTGTCTACCACCATTTTCAGTTTGTCTAGCGCTTAGATTTCAACAGCTATAGTTATATGTAATATCAAGTAGACTAAAAATCGTGGTAGGCTATTTGTTCGCCACTCCCCCCCCCGTACCATCCCACATTCGAAGTTAAACCTGTAGCAGTGGGAGATTCTGTAGGGATATACGGTGGGATCAACTCTGAAACTCTAATTAAGAAAGCACGTTTGGTGAATGTCTGATGATTTAAACACCAGAATCATACTGTGATACCTCCTGCTTACGTTGCAAAATGTGAACAAAGTTGCGTAGGCAATAGCCACCTATTTAAATACTTTAGCCACATTTTTCTTCCCAATTTTGGCAATCAGCCAAACTGCATTTCTGACACCCTGTCAACACGAAATTTTTGACAATATTACTTTATTAATAATTATTATGTTTCATAAAAAAAAATTTAATATCATTACAGGGGTTCGATGTATAGTAAAGCTTCTCATGAAATGGGAATTGACGAAAGTAATAAAGGACATCAACTACTACGTAAAATGGGTTGGGGTGGTGCTGGTCTGGGTGCTAACGAACAGGGAATAGAGGCTCCCATTTCCGGCGGTGAAATACGAGATCGTATCGACATGTATAAGGGTATCGGTGTGAACCTCAATGATCCTTATGAAAACTTTCGCAAAAGCAAAGGACAGGCATTCATCACGAGGATGAAAGCTAGAGCTGAAGAGAGAGCTGAAGAAAGAGGAGAAAGATGCGAAAGAGTTGAAAGAGTTGAGAGAGAATAAATGTAGTGATTGTAAAGACAAATGGACAATTTTTTCAATTAAGGTTTGCATTTATCGTTGTGCAAAGAGGAATGAAGATTCACTGAACTGCCATTGCTGTTTGTGCAAGTGCTATTTTGTTAAATATCCTAATAATATAAAAACATTTAAAGAAAGTTTTTTTTAAAGAAAATCTAAATAACAAATTCGCGAATTTCTATATTTTAAAAGAAGTTCGTTTATTCTAATTTGTTTTACAAAATATAAATAATATCATTGACAAAACTTGATATTAAATGTAAAAAGCGAAAGATAAATTTAGATTACTTAAGAGTTTTACTCTTTTGATTAATGATCATTTTCACATGTATATTATTGATTTTTACCAATATGTCATGATTTGAAGCTTGTACGAAAATAAATTTTTAAAAAGTCTCGACATCACGTAAAATTACGCGATCAATTGTACAAACATTGTAACAGAAACTAACATGAGAGAGATATATATATAAACTTACAGAAGAATTAAAAAATAAAATTCCAATTTTTAATGCTTTTATAAGATGTAATATTTCCAATGTGTAAATAAAAATTATGAAATATATGGATTGATATTCTATAATTTCTTGATGTAGAAATGATTGTTTCAAATTTACTAAAAAACATGAAAAAAAAGACCTCTCTTAAACATGATTGATAAATACCCTGGTTAGTATGTCTTTTCATTTAGAAAATGTACTCTTATTGTATAACATTAAATAGTTAACTACTTTACTTATGTAGTTATATTGCAAGTCAACTTTTAGTTTTATAATTAAATGGCTTTTTAATAATGATTGATAGAAATTTGAACAAATAGTTTTATTATTTTTCCTTTCTTCTTAAAATAAATAATATACATTACACATTGGAAATTCAAGTGTGTGTTAATTATCATATTTGTATATGAAGTTAAGATGGTGTTTTATTTTTTAATTTCGAATAAAATTTTGGAAGCTTCTTGGTTAGTACAAAAATGTCAATATCATCTAAAAATTCAATTATGTCACGCAAAACTTCCAAGATACTTTCTGTATTATTTGTACCTTGTTACCTCATGTTTCGTAAACAAATAATTTGTTTAATGATTAATTGATTAATCATTGTTATAATGTCGAAGACTATTCTTGTGTGACAAAATTTCGCAATTATGAAATGCGAACAGAACAGATCACATCGATAAACTTGTATTTATAGATTTGATTATAATGATTATATTGAATATATTGTAACTAGACTAAAAAATAAAAAAATCTGTACATTTCGTATAATAATCGTGTTTTCTTATAGAAGAATAAGTTTAATTATTAAGTTGAAGTTACTGTTGTACTTCTGAATGATGTTGGGTTGCACTGACTTTAAAAATTTTCAAATTCAATTTCTCAAAGAATTTTAATAATCAGAGCGTCAATGCATTCGCAATACGAGAGCTTTTTTGCAACTGTCCCCCGCAATATCAGGCGCGTAAGATATGTGTGTTGTATAAGCGAGACTCATGCGTACGAGGCGAGAGATTCAGTCAGCTTCGGGGTCGTGATAAGCTGGTGATAAAAAAAACACGATGCCCTTATCGCTGAGTTCTCCCGTCACGTGCCGCCTTGGGACTCAGGGAGGAGAACGTTCCATCGCGTTCTGCTTTTGGCGTTTCCTCTCCCCCATTTGACTGAGAAAATTGATAAATGAATCTACTGCAACGATAAAGGAAAACCGATTTTTTTGTGCGATAAGTAGAGTTGGTGTGCTACTCGTAAGCGTCACGGATGGGAAAAATTTGGACGATACGCTGAAACCTTCTTCGTTTGCTTATTGCTATCGCTTCGTCCCTGCTTTGCTTTTCTCTTTTGATGTACTTTGTATACGCGTATAAAGAGTTATCTGCTTGGTTTTATTGTTAACATAGCTCTGTTTTGATTGGAACGGTTCACTGGAATAGTGCGAAAATAGTGTTCGTTATTCAATCAACAACGCATGCTCAACAAGCAATTCAAGCGAATGAGTTCCATTAATAAAATAATGTCTAATCTTTTTGTATACTTATCGAATTGCATTTATTTGAATAATTAACTCAAAAATGATTTGTATAAGATTTAGTTTTTATTTCTTCTTAGAATTCAAAAATATAATAATTTTTGACAGTTACGGATTTTGTGTAATATTCACTTCATTAAAATCACAAGCCAGTATTTTGATTTTGAGTCCTTAATAGTAAAACAAAGGTTACATTAAACAGTACCATTATTTTAATATCGAGTGTTTAATGAGTTCAATAGAAGTTGCGTTGGAAAATATGTGTTTCTACAAGAACATTTGACGTATTTAATTGTTTTGTTTTAAAGCGATAACGTGGCGAACGAAGACATCCAATTTATGTGTCTGTTAAAGTTTTTAATTTTTTATAAGATAAGAGATTATTTGTCTGAAAAAGAATGATTTATATTATCTTTGGGGGAGTGGTTGTTACTTTGTAATTTAATTGGATTTATCGTAGATTGATGAGGGGGATCGTCTACAGTATTCATTTATTGTATTTATGGTTTTTCTTGTAATGTTGTCTTATAATAATCACATGTCCAATATCTTATTTACTTATAAGCATATTCAGAAAATTACGTATATACTTAATGTGTGGAGCGTACATTAAATGAGAATTTAAATTGCTGAATTGCATAGTGCTTGGAAGTACGAAAATCTAAATTTTTTTTTAAATAGATTTTTTTTATTACATTACATTTTATCATCACAGCAACCCTTTGAAATTCTCTAAGAAAATCAAAACTAATCTTTAACACAAATATTCCAAAACATGTTCCGAAGAAAAATTCAATTTCCCCGACGCCCGCTGAGAAGGAACGCGAGGTCACCCAGATCTGTGCTTATTATCTCTGCGGGTGTAGGCGAGAGTGACGACTACTCGCGAAAACTCAAATTACGCCGGGTGCTGCAGGAGGGAACCAGTGGCGTAGGATATAATGCACACGAGAGTAGCGGAGATAGGCCGCACGTTTCAGATACACGTGAGCCAGCCACCTATTTTTATCGTCACGTTGGGGATATATGCACCGCGGCCAAACAAGACAAGCGCGCACACACACACACACACTTACGTGCCCGCCGAGATCACTAGGATAGGAGTCTAATGTTATTTTTGCACGCAAGTCGAGGAGCGGACTAAGCTCTTTTCACCGCGGTTAATTGCGCGGCACTATTCATTCATTCATAACTGCAGATTTTTGTCAATCCAAAAAGCTCTCTTTTTGTTTATGTATTATTAGTGTTTTATGCTTGATGTGGTCAGCGAAATGAAAATGTACTAATTCATATTTAAGAAATGATATTATATATGCCTATATCATAACCGAATGAAATTCAAAATGATCGAATGAATTGCAAAGCCCCCGCATTATCCGTTAAGCTCTCAAATTACGTTAAATGGCCGTGATGCATTAATTGAATGTTACTTTGGCACGTAAATTTCGCGGACCTTTGTGCACGGAAGGCTTGTCCGCAGCATGCTTCATTCCACGTGCGGCTATTCTTATCGCACGCTCAGTTGATCAAAATAACAGCGCTGCGTTTGTAGCGAAATTATTAAACATGCTGAATGTTTTTAAAACCGTTATTACGGCACCACTGAATCGTAATCGCTCAATGGCACCAACAAATTAATTGAAAGGCAGTTAATAATGCTAGTTTATAACAATTTTTGCACAAACAAGTCCAATAAAATTGGAGCATAATAATTTGAGTAGTTTTTAAAGCGAATAAAATTTATTTCAACAAGTAAATATGAAACACATATGCATTCTTATACAAAAAATTTGAATTTTTCCCCGATAATAATAATTTGTTGTATCTAATTGTATATTTTAAAATTTTATTTCATTTTTGAAGATAACTATTGAAAGTTTGTCACTTCTCTTTGAATATCGATGACACTTTATGATTAATGCAATCGTTAGTTTCCATGTGTAATATCTTAAACTGTCAGCTACGAATCTTTTTCAGGTCTGGTTTTGAATCAAAAGAGATGAGTGTTAAAGTAAGTGTCATGCGAATTCCGTTTTCATGCAGAAACATTTATTTTTCTACATTTATTTCGTGGTGATTGACAACACGTAAAGTCTTATAAATTTTGACGCCGAAATTTAAAGTAAATAGTGATAATCGTTATTTATAACTAATTTTCTTTATAAATTTATATCTGGTCAAACAAAATTCTTTTATTTCTTAAGTGTTTATAGTTGCAAATGAATAGTTTTTATAATTTGAAATTTTTACGATTGCTTAGATTTCAGTTAATTTTTTATGTCCAAACGAGGAAAAAATTTAGGCAAAATTTTATATACGATATTGACCAAATTAATGTTGATTTTAAAATGTACTACAAAGTATCAATATCGCATGCATGCTATTATGTAATGTTTGAGTCAAAATAGTGAATAGAAAAAGCAGTTTATTTTTTACTACTTGCAATAAAACTTCCATATATCTCTAAATATGCAATTTGCAAGTATAATTTTGCACTTTGTGTTCTAAAATTACGAAGAAATTGAGTAAATACTTTCTCATGTTGGGAGAGGCACAAAAATTTCTGAATGACGTTACGCTTAGTCACGCAATTAATCATAATATAAAATTTCTTAAATAACGAACCTAAATTCTCATTTGTCGAAAGTTTGACGAAAGTGATTACAGTACAGAAAGAGAAAGAGTCAGTATATTTTTCGATAAATTCCAAATTTCGAACTTGTAACCAGATATAATAATATATCGTTTTTAAAAATGGATCAAAGATTGATGTATTGCATAAGCTAGCTTATGCATGTATCAAATTGCATGAATTATTTTATCATTATGAAAATCAATGCCTCAAATAAAATATGCTTAATAGACAGCAAATTCGATACATTTTTGTTGTTTTTACCTTTACGTATGCTTTATCTAAATAGTAAATACTAAATAATAATTTTTTATTTAACTTTTAATCAAATGGAGAAAACCACGAATTATAGTTTGACGTCATTGCTTGTACTACGTTATTGTAAATATCCTGGGCTATCACGTTTTTTATATCATAAACGATAGCGATTGTATTGATTTACGTCCTAATTGACAACAAATTCTTATTATCTTAATTTTATGTTATTCAACATATTTTATGGTGTTTTTGAAGAAACGCGGTTTTAATGTTTGCACTGAACTGTAAGTTCGAAATATACGTACGCGTTAATATGCAATGATTCGATGACTTTTGAAGACCATGCCAATACCTTTAGATTTGTGCTGGTGTGGAATAGACTCGCCTTATTGTGTCACTGCAGTTAAACAAACATTGCGAGTTGTCCATGTTTTGCTGATATTATTATGGACTGAAATGGTTTTTTCTGTTAACTGTGCTATTTAAGCTTGTTCGATCAAAATAAAAATGGTCATAACGTGAATATAGGATGAAAATAGAACAAACATTATCATACATGAATACCATCTGTTGAGTTCTATTTTAATGATTCAGATTATTGATAATTTCCTAATAGTAGCAATAGCATAAAGTAATGTAATGTGAAAAACTGTGGTAATTGGTAATCCTGTAATTTGTAGAATCTTTTTCTGACTAAGTATAGAGTAACGCATTAATATATACTCATATAACTTTTAGGTGAACGAAGTATAATGTATACTACAAAACTGTCACTTGTTTGGGTCACGGAGCGTTCGGCGTAACGCTCGATTTTTCAAAAGCTGAGTTCTTTTAGCGAAAAACTAAAAAAAATCTATTTTTGTGCAATTACACATAACTTTTCAACTATTAATTGTAGAGAATTTTAACTCCCGGCATTTGCAAGATGAGATCAAATCCTATCGATTAAAAAAAAAGACATTAAAAAATCTTCGTCTGTTTAAAAGTTATGGTCCAGCAAAAAGTGATCATTAAACTAGCATAAAAAAATCCACAAAAATTCTTTGACGTAATTTTAGCTTCTTTTATTACAAATTTTTATTTAGCTATAAATTTTGAACAAATAAAGATTTTTGGATGTCTTTTTTTTTAATCGACAGGATTCGATCTCATCTTTCAAATGCTGGGAGTTAAAATACAATTAACAGTGGAAAAGTTTTAAGTGATTGAACAAAAATCGATTTTTCTTAGCTTTTAACTAAAGGAGCTCCTAACTTTTGAAAAATCGAGCATGAGACCGAACGGAAAACATATTCCAAAGTTCGAACAAAATCGTGACCCAAACAAGTGATACTCTGCTGGTTAGTGATGAAAAAAGTTTTTCAGTTCGGAACATTAAAAGAAAAGGAAAATCGAATAATTTTGTATTAGACAATAAATTAATTAAATTTTTCAAAGGACTTACTCCTGTAACAAAAGAAAAAGAAATTTTAAACCTTTGAATGTTACTCGTCCAAAAGTATAAATGACATTTTATTAATACTTGTCTTCGGATGGAAGCATACCAAGTATTGACCCTGATATTGAAAATATCGAAGCTCGAGATACGAATGTAAAATCAAACTTAAATAAAGAAATAATGGAAGAATCAAGTAGAGATGGAGGTGAAACTTCTGCAAAGATAGCACGACCATGTGAAAGTGTATTAAACTTAATAAAATATCAAAAATCAAGCAAAATGCTACAAGCGCCAAAGTAATTAGCACGATAAAACGAAAGAAAAACGATAGAGAGTGATTATTTTTATTCTTAAATTTAATTAAATTAATTATAAATATTCTATAAATATAGTTATTATATTATGCCCTTTCCATTGGATTTAAAAACTTAAATTTGTTTATCGAATTAAAAGTTTATTATTTACATCTGTCTTCGCTTATTCTCTTACTTATTAGGTATAATTTTAGTAATTAAATACATAAATCGCTAATAGTTGTTCACAAGCTAGATAGTTTTTAGTATTATCATAGCCATTATTTTTATCTGTTTACTGCACTATTAAAAATTTGTAATAGTCGAGTTGGGTCAAGAAAGATCTTTACTCTAATGAGTCATTTATTTAAGTTTTTTTTTACGACGAACACAAATTAAACTATTGCTAATATTGTAAATAATTAAATCTAAAAACAAGTAAACGATGTAGATGTCTTTAGTCCAAGTCTGACTGAATTAGTAGAATAATGTCCTAAAATAGCAACACTTCTCCGAAAATGTAAGTAAACGTCAAAGTCTCGTAGTCATGCAGCCGAACGGTACCGATAACTGCGCAGAAACCAATTAAGTCAGCCCTCTTCCAATAAAATTAGCATCGCCGCGACGCGATGATACGGTGCGTTGTTCGTTTGCGTAATCCAACTGCCGCTTCTGATGTTGTCCCGCGCTCGCTAGACTGCGCGGTCCTGCTTTACACAAAACATGCGCACTCGAGAGATTCGTTTGCGAGGCCTGAGTGGCTGTTAAACCTCCTTTGTGCATTTTCGAAGGAATTCTTCGCGAAGGCTGCGCACCGTTAACGTTTGTGTTTCTTGACGAATTGTGCTTCTTGGATTGGGGATTGATTTTTCTTGCGGAAAATTGAAATTCATGTAAGCGCGTTGTATGATTCTTTGATCTTTGGTCTCTTTGAAAAATTCGATTTGAATGTGATTGATGTGCTCTTTTCCATGATTGTTTTTCTCGAATAGAGATGGAAGAATAAAATTTGCATTTTTTGCTAGAAACATGTACGAAATGAAAAAATTATCATAAAAATATAGTGTTTACATATTTTATAATCATGTACGTACGTCTGAAGCTCTTTAATATACAAAAAGATAAAATGAGTTGCTTAATTCTGTATTTATTAATCAATACAATAATATAAGAAAATGCAGTATGTTTACGTAAACATGATTCAATTTTATCGCATTTTGTTTTGCACGAAAAAAGTTAATCATATTTTTTGCAACTTTGTGTTCGATACTGATACACTTATCAAAAAGGGTGTGTGTGTATAATTTATTAGTTTCATATGATTTATGTAAATTTCCTAGAGCGAAATTTAGTAAAAACTAATAATTTTTTTGTAACGTTTTTACCAACGATGGGTTTTTCCGACAACAAGGCGTCTTTTTCCGCCACCATTAGCTCGAACCGCTTACTATCTTCGTTTCTTTTAACGAAAGTAAAATGAATCAATTAACATCTGCAGTCCAAGCTTGGATTTAGTATTGGAAACTTTCTTTACTGTATGTACGATAAAGCGAAGTTTGAAATTTCTCGTTAACGTGTCACATTTTTATTTAAAGAAATCAATTTCATCGTTCTTCAATGCCTAATCAAACGTTACAAAAAAAAGCATCTCTCCAAAAGCGTACATACGCAAACGGCGCTTTTGAACGATCGCTCCTCTGTTACGGACGTTCAGGTCAAAAGCGCTCGGTGCACATAAAGCCGTAGACTCGGCGCGACGAACAAAAAAACGAAAAATTACACAGCGGCGACGGCAGCCGCGGGAGAGAGGAACGGAAAGAGAGAAGCTGACGACGCGACTGGCAGCAAGTGCCGCGTTACCTTACACGTGACTTGGACTCGGAGCGAGAGGAGACACGCTTTCGAAATGCTAAGCCGCGGGATTGTTTCCTTCTGACCGAGCGATGTTGTTTTCGCTGCGTCGACCGAAGCGCGCGACTTTGCTTTTCTGACTTTTCGTTGGGAAAGGCCAATCGCGTCTTAAGGGGAAGATCCGACAAAGGAATTTTAATTGTGATTATGTGGTTAAAGCATTTTTTATTATCACCATTTTTTGCAAGAGTAGCAGACGGAAATAGAATAATCTTGAATCCGTTGAGCAGTTCGTCTGACTATTTCTAGCTATTTCTTGTTATCGATTTATACACAACATATTGCGCAACTGAGATTCTTCGGACCGCAATTATCTATTTTTCGCAGCAATGCTAATTTGGAATAAAAACTGGAATTTCTAAATTCAAATTCATTTAATACTTATTTAAAGTTTTGAAGAATACCAAAGATGGAATTCTATAGTAATCATCAATGTCAAAGCCGAACCATTCAAAAGGAAAACTAAAATTCCGATATTCTTCATTTTAAAAATACGAAGCTTATAAATTTCCATAGGGAAGCTATACCCAGTTGCGCGCCCAGTTACGCTAACAAGATTCTAAAATAACCGGACTAAACATCCAGCGAACAACTAGAAAAGCACCTATACACTGAATACTCTCGAATAAGGCCAAAGAGCACTGGTTCGCCTCCTCGCGCCTCGAAAGGCGGCTCTCGCGGAGCAAAAGAGCGCCTCGCTCTCCCACGAGCCGCTGCAGGTTCGCGCTCGCGGAGCCCGTTACGATCCACGTGACTGGCGCTGTCCCCAAGCGGTCACGCGCCCGAGCACGCTCGCGGGCGGCGGCGCACGTGCGAGTCCCGAGTCACGATCGCCGACCAAAAGAGAGAGAGAGAGAGAGTTGCTGCCGAGCGATTTCCAGACGAAGGTCCTTGCGGTTTCGGCTGAGCGAGAGCAGCTGGAATGTAGATTCTGAAAGGCCGGAGCGGCTTGCTCCCAGGTGGGAATGCGTATCTTAAGGGCGAGTTTCGAGAGTGTAAGGTCGACGAGGTGGACACGTCGGTCGATCTGTTTTCTGCTGAATTCGAGGGCCGCGGTTTGGTTTGTTCTGAAAAGTAATAAATTGGGAATAAAAGCTTTAAACGGTGTTACGTATTTATTATCTAAGCATTTAACGTTACGTGATAATAAGTGAATTCGTGAAAACTTCGTTAACTATTTTTATGTTGCGAAGTTTGGTTGTATAATAATAGTAATGGTAGCTTACTAATGTAATTGACCTTAATAAAAAATTAATTCTGGCTATGATGCACGAAACGTTAGTTTTTGCTTTCTTTTAAAACTTTTAAAAATTAAATATTGGTCAAAAAAGAGCGACACATTTTAAGAAAATTTAGGTCAAAGCCTTGGAAATTTGGGGCTAATATATTTAAAATTACCATTAGTTTTGTCTAAAAACAAATTCTTTCAGAAGGCGTAAGTTCAATCTACTTTAAGTAGATAATGTCCCCGTCTGACACGCCAACTTATAAAGAATGTTTCTAATTTTCTTTCTCTTCACATTGAACCACTTTTAAATTAAAATAAATTAAAAGCATGTTTAATATAATATTAAGAAATTTATTAAATTATTTGAATCCTAAAAGCATGAATTAACATTTACATTGTTAAATTATACTGACAAGAAATATCTTTTCGTTACAAAAGTTATAACTTACAAAATGTTCGCTAGTTTCATCAAATTCTTCCAACAATAATATATTCATTTTTTTATTTTTCACGGATGCAGGTATTCAAGAATTTTATACGAGCCGATTACGGGTGCTAAAAATATAGTTAAATAATTAAAAATTTTTTTCAAATATTTTTATTTTGGTATCGTGAGATTAGTCACTTCTTATAAATAAAAATGGGCATGAAAAGTATTTTTATTTTACTGCTAAATATTATTTATTACTTTATTTTTGTAAATAGATTCCAATCAATGCTTTATATTTTTCAAAACTCTTTCAACAGGGTTTATGTTTCATACACTACGAACGTACAAAGTTTGTGAATTAACTATGCAAGCAACTCCTATTGTAAGTAAAGCCAAATTTAGTTATAATTTTGTTTGATAATTTAATATTGTTATAAAAACTCTTTTAACATTACTTACTATTCTTAAATAATTAAAATGCACTGAGAAAATAACCGCAATAAAAAAATTTCCATACTGTTTCATAAAGCCGCATGGAAAAAAATTCCATACTTCAAGAGAAACTTCACTATAAGCGTAAAAAAGTTTTCCACTCTTCCTTGAGAAATTTCCTACGAAGTGTATGGTAATTTTTTGGGTTTCTCTATTCTGCTTTATAGAAAAGCATAATAATTTTTACTTAATCTTCCTCAATTTCAATATAATAAGTTACCTCAGATCTTGCATAATAATTATAGTTCCTTTCACATACAGATATTATCCAGAAAAATTAGTTACACTAAATATTCAAACAAGAATAGTCCACCAGCAGAATTAATGTCCAGACTAAATAGCGGGTCAGCTCTCTGTATGTCACGGATTAACCCACGTGACGGTTCTCCGCGAAAATAGACGAGCGCTCGGTGCGCGTTTTCCGGCATGGGGAAAGGGCTAAAATAAGCGCGAAGCGTCTATTCTGGATTTCTGGTGCGGCGCCGTCGCTCTCTCTCTCTCTCTCTCTCTCTCTCTCTCTCGAGTCCTGCTCTAGTTCTCCTGCGCGCTATTCCCTTTTTTATCTCGACGCGCCGCTCGGCTTTGCGAAATTTCGCGCGAGCACGCCGCCGCCCGAAGGTTATATTTGCGGGCCGCGAATTGGGTTAATAGGTGCGATGGATTGATTTACGCGGCGCGTAAATGATAGTCGATGTTTGCAGGACTTTTCGGGATCGTCGGTAAAGTGGGTTAGTCCGTCTTTTTGGATTCTTTTTTTCTATTTTTAGAGATAATCGTTTGTCTGTTAATCGTGCTTTATACCGTTTTTCTTTGTTTTACCAGCGGCGTACGAAGAGAATTTTAGTGTGCGAACATTTAAATTAATAATTTTAAAGATCTTATGTATGTTATAAATTAAAAACAATTATTAATTACTTGCATTGTTCACAGCTAAAAAACAAATAATAGTATTATTACATCCATAATACAAATCGCAATACGAAACGTCTGGCGGAATGAGCAATCCATTCTTCGGAGCAAAAAGACGTGGCGTTGAAATCGAAAGTGTTGCACATTTTATAGGTTGCGCGAAAAAAAGGCCCGGAAGCGGAATTAGGTTAGCGCCGATTTCACGCCTTGCTGCGCGGCGATGTCGACGCTGCTTTCGAAAGCGAGCGTCGCTCCTCGCTTGCGCAACTCGTGCGTGGAGGAGCGTCCGATTCGGACTGGACTTTATGCGCGAGGTGTAATGACATGCGCCCAGATTTACTAATTCCGTTGCGGAGTTAAGTTTATGTTATTGAGCTATGAAATCGGAAGCTTTTCTTATATTTATTTTGGACATACTCACCTATAACGTTTTCCTCATAAAATCTTTCTGCAATGAGAACAAATAGATGGGGAGATTTTAAATAGAATTTTTATTGTTGTTTTGGAAGGTACGTAGATTTTTTTCTGTTTTAAATCATTGCATTGGCGAAATTTCGTTTTACTACGAACCTCCGCACAAGTTGAGAGCAATTTTGAAAACAGCCATCATTTCATTCATGTTCTCGATTAAAATTAAATGGCCTTTTTCTAAATGTAAATTCCTTCGCAATAACTGAACCTGCGGCACGAAGAAACATTCAGTTCCTCATGGATTCTATGTATATTTAGGAACGTAAACATCGCCGACTGAATTCCACGCCTTTAATCTTCTTTCCATCCGTGCCGTTCCGCTTATAATTAACCGTCGCTCCGACAAGCTTACGTAAATAGACGATTGTGCGCCGGGCATTATGTCACGATACTCGCGCGAACATAATCAAGCGGCAGGAAATTATTTCGGTACCGGGAAACCCCGCATTTAGCGGATTGTTTTAAGCGACTCCCATTACGCGCGTCTCGCTACCAATCCAGTGACTTTTCAAAAAATTCTGCTCTGATCCCCGATTGCAAGCGATGGTGGTAGTGAGGTCGCGAAGCTGAAAATTAGAAGATTCATTTTCGAAGATTGTCGATTGTTATTCGAAGGGATTTTTTACTTTATTTTATTTTTTTATACCAAGTTTTTTATCAATATTTCACGTGCAACGAAGCTTCTGCAATTATAATTAATATAATAAGTTCTTTCCTTTATTCGTCTATTACAACCACCTTTTTTTCGTCAATGGTAAGCACTAATCTACTTCTTTTACAATTAAAAAATATTGTATGTTTAATTAAATTTCAAAATTTTCAAGAAATATCTGCATTACATAATAATAAAATAGCCTTAAACAGAATGACAAAAAGTCGTGCCAATAGCAGGTCTCCAATACTTTATCATGTAATCATCATACGCGCAAAAAGCTCGCTTGGTTATTAGAAAGGACTCTACACACACAATCTTGTCCATAACATGTACATAACATTTTGGATGATTAACTTATTCTGTTAATTTTTAATCCAATAAAATGATTGTATTTAATAAAATGCGGAATAAGAGAAATGTTTGTATATTCGTTAACAATAACACGTTATCATTATTCAATTTTCCCGTTTTACAAATTAATGCATTTTATTTAACCATAAGGAAAGAATTTATAGGCATTTAAATTTTGTTTTCATGAATTTTACGCGACAAAAGGTCGTCTTTCAAAGTTAATCGATAAAGATAAATTAACGAGCAATAATTTGAGACTTTAATAACAGCAAGATTTATACGATAAGTGAGCAAGTAAACTCGTGATTGAAAGTCATGGCAATTTTGTATTTGTATAATCTCTTTCGTAATACACCAACACGAATCAAACCAATCCCAGACTTTTAGATACAAAATTCATGAATTCTGCATTTGTGCATTCACATGTTCAAACATTAACTATTTGATCTTTATCGCTCCCAAAATATTCGCTTAGTGCGATAATCGCTTTTTAATATATTATGCATGTTTAACTATAGTATTATCGTCGTATGTAACGTGAAATTTTTGATAGTACAAGTATGGTTTTTCTAGAAATTTTTTTTTATCGCAGATATATGTCATTCTTTTATACAAATAACGTGTTTGAATTAGACCAAAATAGCAATAAGTCATGCACATTAAAAATTAAAAAGTAAAAAGTATTCTTAGATTATCGTGAGCAAACAAAAATCTTGTATAAATTGTCAATAAAAAGTGTTTCATTACCCGTCATGAATTTTTATTTTAAAATTTTCAAATAACTTTTTCGAAAGTAAAATCTATTTTTTATAAAAATGATAATTTCTTCACGATGTAGAAGTTTAAATTGGTTTTTATTTACTTGTTTTCCACATAAAATAAATGTTTACATTATAACTTGAATTGAGAAAATAAGTATTGAATATATTAAAGCCTAAGATTTAAGTACGGTAATAAGGGATTTCTAAATAATTAAACCTGGAAAATCAAGTTTCCGGACATTTGTTGGTAACGATATGAAAACATTGCAGAAAATCATTCGAAAATGCTTTTTAGTTTGTCGATTCTGAAAGTAAAAGGCTGTTTTAAACAATTTTAAGTAAAGATTTGAGAAACGTTTATAAAATAATAATAAGTACGCATTAAAAATGTATTTTGTATAATAAGTAAAATAATCGTCAAGGCGAATCTTATATTCAATGAAATGCAAACTTTTTATTACGAATATTATGAAAAACTAACAGTTTAACGCGTGTTCAATTAAAACAATAAACATTAAACATTCTCAATAAATTAGTATAATAGTGAGAACTATAAAACTCATTCCCAATCAGCTATCCGCATTTCTTCTCTGAGAATCTAACGCTCTTGCAACTCACGAAACTTTCACTGCCCCAGCAAAGGCGAAATCGTCCTCAGCAATTGCCCCCAGCTCATCATCATCAGCGCACCGATTCCCGCGCCAGCGAGCTTAGCGAGCGGATAAAAATGCGAGCGACAACGAGCGGGACCGCTAAAAGTGAAATGGGCATTGCAGCGAAGCGGAGCAAGTGGGCTCTTTGCGTACATGCGCATGCACGCGCAGTCCGCGAGCGGAGCGAGAGGCGAGCGAGCGCGTGACTGGACACGTGACCGCCGGAGCACACGGTGCTCGCGTGACCGAGGCGGCGGTGACGTCACGCGCACGTGTCGCGCAGCGTGGTGCGGTTAAACTAGGTGGAGAAGGAGAGAGAGAGAGAGAGCGCTCTCAGACATTATTGTCTCTCGCTCTCGCCTTACGTCCCTCCCCGCCGGTTCACGCATCTGCTGTTGTGCAGTGGCCGACAGTGGCGGACCGCGAGGCGCTGGCGCCTTATGCGACGAGGCCTCCAACTTTTTCAATTTTTCGAGACTCGGGGGCGTGATTTAAGATGCGAGAGGGAGATTGAAAAACAACGTTGAGAAGGCGTTCGTGTTGCCTTACCAAATTCGGACCGTTTCTACTTAAAATTGTTTTTTTTTTACGACGCTTGTGAGAAAGTTCATTCATTATCTATAACGATTAGGTTCTTTATCAGAATTAAATTTATTTGCTAGAATTCATTCACTTTAAAAGAAATATCAAGTTTCCTTTTGTTTATCACGCTTTTTATTTGCTGGAATTAATTTGAATTGTAGCAAATGTTTCTTTTTCTTCTATTCACTAGTAACACCTTCGAAAGTTTTCAGCAACAAAGAAGAATTTTCATTATATCTATTTTGACAAGTGCACAAAATTTTTTTATATACACCCCTCTACACGAAGTAAAGCAATCTATAAATAATCAAAGTGTATTTTCGCCTCTATTTCGCCGAATGAAAAGCAGATCTATTAAGGTAGCATATTTTTTAATCGAGCAGTCCAATCGCACAGGTGTTCATTTCTAAATAAAACTTTTGATCTTTGGATCTCACGTGATTCACCACGAGCAATCGATTTCGACGCGTCATGTCGTGCGCGATGTTTTTAAGTTTGTGTGAAAAAATTTTATCATCGCAAGTCCACGCTGATAATCGGTGTCCTTGTTTCGTTCATGACAAAAGTCAAACGTCTATTTCAAAAGCTCGGCGCGATTGCGTTTCGTTTCAGTTCTTTCCGCACTTTCTTTTTCCGTTATTAAAGCGGAGAACGCTGCCTTGAACCTTATCCAACAAAAGTTCATTTCCTTTTTTATCAATTGCTTTTGTTTGGCAGACTAGTTTTATGCAAGACGCTTTTAATTAAGACCGCAATTAGAAACTTTGACTTTGAGATGCGATCGATGACACTTAATTTTATTTCATTCGAATATTTGCTATTATATCGATCTAACAAGATAATAAAAGTGCTTAATTGATTTTACTATTGCACTTTTTTAATGAAAGCCTGTACGTTCTCACGCTTAAATGCGGCATGTGTTTATCCCTTAATATGACGGTTTTATTTATTTTTTTGTCAATTAATTCAACTTATCCGTTAAAATAATTAATATTAACTGACTGTGGTACACATTAATGCTTCGGTTGGAGCATTGTGCGTAAATTATATTTTTGTCATAGTCGTCCGATAGCATTAGAGATAAAAAGAAGCAGGGAGTTCAATGATTTCAGGAACCACTGTATTTATAAGATTGAGAATTATCGCAATGAAACTCGGTGTCGCGGGAATGACAATGAGGTGGATTAACGGAGTTGCTCAATGGAATTTTTGCGTCCCGTTACACTCATTTTGTTGAACTAAACGATTTATTTCAGAACAGTTACATTATCCGTATATATATATATACTTAGAAAAAGTTAAACTGCTTTTGTGAGTTACCATAAATATACGGTCCCGTGAAATTTTGTTTTACAATTCGTCACTTTTTCCACTGCATGAAACATTTACGTTCGCGAAATTTTAAAAATTAAAAACAACTGAATTACATCCGAACATAGCAAAACTTAAAGATCAAAGAAAGGCTCGAATCGCAGCTTCGATTAGCGGGGCACTAATCTCGGGCTCTTAGCGGGCGCAGTCCGCGCCTGTTGCCGGGTGAGGGGGAGGGGAGCTCCTCGGCAGGGGAGGGGGGCGAACTGCATGCCAGAGACGGCTGCAGCGGCGGCTGCGGCGGCGGCGGCACGCGAGAATCGAACTCGACGCGCGCGATACACAACCTGTCCGCCGCCCGGCGAATAAACGCGTCGTGTCTCTCGGCCGCTATACCGTCCTCGCTGTCTTTCGCGCGCGCGCTTCTTCAGCCCCGTTGCCCCTCCCCACCCCGCGAATATCGATGCGACGATGCGAGGATGAGCCCCCCTGGCTTCGCAAGCTCTTTGTCTCTATCTCTTTTCCCGAGAAAGAGCAACGGCCTTATCTCTCTTTCTTTCTCTCTCTTTCTCTATCTCTGTCTGTCGGTGTCTCATGGTTGCTTTGGTCGCACTTTTATCTCTGAGTGTCCGTTTTATCGATGGTTCGTTCGAGGGAGGCGGCTGTGTGCGCAGATTCCGCTGTTTTTGCCGCTGCCGATCCTGAGGAAGTTTGTCGGCTATACTTATCTGCTCCAATTACCCGAATGTCTTCGCGTCGGTAAATATAGCCGGGATGGATCGCCGATGTTTTTCGGAGCAGTGCTGAGGTTCCGCTTTGGGTTATTTAGGAATCGTTGACGGGGACTGCGCGGATTATTCCGGGGTGGAGGTGGCAATGCAGTGTCAAGTTATAATACGGCTCTTCAGTGAATTGCGTTAACAAGTGGCTGATTTTGTGCGATTGCTGTGTTAACAACAGTTTTGTGCTACTTTGGTGCAATTAATTTTGCAAGATTCATTTTCGATGTCTGATGCTTTTGTAAAGAGTGCCGATTTTTCATTTTTTAGAAAAGATTTTGAGAAATTTTTAAATAGGTATCGTTATACATTATGTTTACTTTTAATAAAATTTTGCACATTAAACGATAATAAACAATAGAAGAATAATAATTTAAATGAACATTCATATTAAAATGAAGATACATAAATGTACTTTATACGTTTCGAAACAAATAAAAAAGTGGATAATTCTCCGTAGTTTCAAAGAGTAAAAATAATCATTTTGCAAATCAATGAAAATAAGTTTTGGGACGTTTGCTGATTAGCACACCGATACGGCAACATCAACAGTTTTGAAACCTTGCGTAATATCATGAAAGGCTTTATATTCAGCCGTAGAATAGGAAACACATAGCATGTTACGTTATTTTAAGCAGCTAGCAGAAAAAAAAATCATCCTCGCGTCTGACGAAACACGCCCCCTTTTCTACTAGTTTAAGGCGCGTAAATATTGTTTGTTAAATAAACTTGATCTATATTATAATAGCTTTTTTCAACTTTCAAAAATCTTTTGCAAGATCTTCCTTTCTGAGCTCAACAAGGTCTTTTCGTCATTGCTTGCAAACTGTACACAATCCTGAGAGCAAAAGTTATATCTTCGTTGTCACTTCCTCTATTTAAAACATTACAATTTAACAGCTCCCCACAAGAAGCTCATAAACAATCTAAACACGATCGAATTGATTTTCAACCAGTTTGCACACTACTCCACGATAAAAAGATATGAGACAAGGTGCGATATTATAAGACTAATGGTAAAAGTAGGCTCAATGGAAAGCAACTGAGTGAGAAAGAGAGGGAGAGGGAAACAGCGAGAAAACATAATCGACAAGTCAACGACGTGTCAACGTATCTCTTAGCTGAGACTAACAAAGGCGCCCGTAGATGCGCGCACTTTGATTACCGAGACATCGACCAGCCTTTCCTTCCTGCGGCGTTTAAGGAATAATTTTTCTGCATTTCGGAGCAGGAGTTCGCTTTAAAATTCATCGGACTTTATGCAAAATTAACCTCGCTAAGCGGATAATATTTTGCAGTTTTAGACGCGCGACACATGTTTTTTTAACTCGTGAAAAGCATTATGCTGTTGCACATTGAATTGTGAAAATACATTACAAGCGTTATCGCTCCTTAGTAATTCTAATCGTAAAGTTAACTAATTTGTTTACATTTTGGAGAATATCTTTCGCCGAAAACTCATGATTAGATAATGCGATCAGGTTTTTTCCGCCTTCACTTCGGACGCCTTACACCTCCGTACATCGTTCTGACATTTTCTGAAAGCGGCCGCTGCTTATTTTTCTACTCGCGTCGATCCAACGGTTCTGCAACCGAAATAAGAACAAACCGAAAGGAATATATCGCTCGGCTCTCGTGTAGAAAGTACGTCAATGTAGAAGCGGCCTGTGCGTGCGTGCGACGCGTTAACGTCGTCGCCGTCGTCGCGCCTCCTACTCGCGGAGAGAGAGAGAGAGAGAGAGAGAGAGAGAGAGAGAGAGAGAGACGAGAGAGACGAGAGCGGCTCCGGCGCGCGCGACGACGAGCCGCTTTCTCTCCCCTTGCGTCTGCCCCGATGTGTCAGTAAGCCGCCGACGGCAATCTAATCTACAGCGCGAGCTCTCGCGCAAGTCTGCCTCTCCTTTTTTTTTCCTCGTTTCGCTACAGCCAGTTCTGCGCTTTTCACCGCACCTGCGTCTCTCTCCTCTTGTGTGTTGTCGATTCCGTCGAGCGCAGTGCCCTGCTGACCGGTGTGTCTTCCAAGTTCAAAGTGCGCCCAGCTGCTCGAGCCGCTCCACTACTCACTGGTAAAATTTTCGTTCCTGTCTACTCTCTGTAGTTTGCCGGAGAAGCGTTGGCAGTTGGATGAGGTCGCCATGGATTTTTGTACGAGGAACGTTGACTGTGATTAGTTTTTGTGGTAACGTCATCCAAAAGCCAACGGCTCTCTGAGAATATTTCTTTCCGGCGTCTTGGCCGAGTTATTTAAGAGCTGTAAATCTTCCACGCTTAAACTGTTATCTGCATTCGCGCGATAATCACATTCCGCGCTAAGAGAGAAAAAAAGATTTTGCACCGCTTATCTCGCGAGCACCTTGAATTCCAAAAAGAAAAAGAAAAAGCCGGCTATAGACTCCCCGCGGCAGCGTTCAGTCGCGTACATGCTTCTTCTACTTGACACGTGACTCACTTATCCTATTATCCTCCATTCTCCGGACGCAATAAATCGACGGAAACGTGCGCAGCATGTCTGGGGCCCACTGTACAGCTTTTTTCTTTCTTGAATTTTCAGAATCTGCGGAAGAGCTCGGAACGACGAGGAGGTGCTACGCGGAGTGAGTGCTAAAAAGGAATTGATAGAAAAATTGTTTGTGAGCCAGAAGTGAAAAAAATAAATAAATAAATACATAAATAGAAACAGAGCAAAGTGCGTGCGGACCGTTTGCCGGTGCGTGAGGGATATTGTTTTGTTAGTTGTGTGCGAGCCGGCCGTTGCACAACAGGACTATTCTATGCGGCAAGATGATGGAGACGCAGAACTACTGGGAGGACAACTCCGCACACTCCATGCAAGTGAAATACGAGAGGTGAGTTCGACGTATTCAGGCCGAAGCAGCCACTACCCCTTTTTCTTGCTTTATTTTTTGCCTTTTCGAATGCCCAAAAATAAATTGACCTTGTTTCGCTTGACAAATCTCGCGAAGACTAACGAACCCAGAAACCAATATTCTTTTAGTCACTTTATAGTTTTTGTGCGCAGTTATTAAAAAGTTTTGATTCGAAAAGTTATTTGATTTGCGAAATGATACAGTCAAGTTCCGTAGAAACTTAAAATTTTTGGACGACACGAATCACGAGGTCTTAACAGGTGGATGGGGCTAAAAATAACACCACTTGTATTTTTATCTGCTTTCAAATTACGAAAGACTACAAGCTTTTGCATCATTGATCAAAGTTTCTTTTCTTTATTTAATTTTAAATTATTCTTGTCGTATCTAACGATCTACCCAATTATTCGATTTTTAGCAGGTTTATTTTAGATGCTCAGATAGGTTGAGTAAATACAAATGTCTCGAACATTGCTGAAACTCGATAATCAACAGACGCTTTAAAACAGCATATTAAACAACTCTTTTGCGTTGAAAAAAATGGCTTGTCCAATCAATGTTTTAAGGCACGAATGGAGCTATACACTTATAAACTTTTAATTGGAAATCGTAAAGGATTATCTCTAATTTTGCCCACATTATGTTAGAGCACTTACCATTCAAAGAAACTCTAAATAACTGCCACTGAATTCCATAAATACATTAAACCCAAACAAAGAAGCAATAAACCGAGGAAAGCAATTTGGATGCATCATTACGTAGCGCACCTATAATGAAAGAAGATTACGCGAATGCCGAAAGCACGCTTTATCGTTGCATAAAGAAAAATCAAAGCGCGCAAATTACGGAAAAAGCTAAAACGGAAGTGCGTGCGGCCGCTCTCGAAGGGGAGGTTCTCACGCGACAGTTCGTAATATACGTTCGGTAACGTATGTACATGCTACGTATACTCCAGACGACAAAGATAGATAAATAACGATAGAGGGAAAGAGAGAGAGAGAGAGAGAGAGAGAGTGGATGATGCCGCGTGACTTGCATCGCGTGATATGCCTTCTGGGAAGAAGCAGGCGCGACGCCGCTGTTGCCGCCGCCGTTGCTTTCACATGCGGAAATGTCGAGTTTCTTCTTGTACTCCGCAGTCGCTCTCTTAATTCGCTCACTCGCCTCCAGGAGGTGAATTGCTGACGGTGTTTTTCAGAAAAATTGCCGTCACCATTTTCTCGAAGAAAGTTCAGAACGGTTTACGCTCCTTTTGGGAGTTTCTATTTTATTCCCTTATCGCTCTCGTTCAGGCATTGTGGAGACGTTCGTTTTAGATTGAAATCATCTATTTTACTGCATCGTGTACTTACTCGTGTAATGGCAAATGAGCGTTTATTTGGAAAAGACATAAAATGTATAAAATTTTTAAAAATTATATTTGTTTAGCTTATCTTAGAATTTATTCAGGTCGAAGAGACGCTTTCCTAGTATTAGTCATGAGACAATTAAGATAATGTAATCGATGCAGATAATTTGTGGACTGCAAAATCAAAATAATTATATAATCAAATTCTTATTATTTTTCTTGAGATATATATTTTATGAAGTGCGCAAGAGCAATTTCAATCAATTTCGATTAACAAGGCATCAAAATACGTTTATCCTGCATTTTGGTTTTCACAATGAAAAGCTGTGCGAGACCAAAGTGTTTGAATTAATTCAACTATGAACTAAAATGATATTTAACAATATTTACTTGCAATATTTAAGGGATAACAAAAAAAGATAGAAGAGGAGCGAAGTAGAAAATGAAAAATATATCTTAAAAAGTGAAGAAGACTGATATTAACAAGCGAAGCAGTTGGAAAAAAACCCGGTCGATGTGCGGAAAACTACTAAACGTCGGCGTTATCGTGAGTACTCAGGTGCTCACTTGATTTCGGACCAGTAACGAGCGCTCTCGAAAGCTGAATGATTTTACCTCGTAATACGCGATTGTCTTGTTCGCTGTATCTTCTTCAACGACGTAGTGCCTGACTGTCTTGCAACGAAATTGGGGGGCCGAATTATTTGTAAGTGAAAGGATATTTGTCTGTAATTGCAGTAAATACTAGTAAGATCTCTTAATGCTCGAAATAAAAAAGTGATTTGGCAGTAGTGATCTATTTGCATTTAAATCAGAAAGGCTTTGAAGACTTATAAAAGTATTGAATCAATGTAAATTAGTATACACGGTATGCTTAAAACCCTTTTTGATGAAAGGAGGATCCGCATGGATTAATGGCAAGCGGCCCTCAAACTATTGAAAGTTCGAAACCTTATCATTTTTTTCCCCGTCTTTCCCCATATTAATTTCGATTCAAAACACCGGTCTTGAAATGCTCTAAATGACAGTGAATGTTGTATACGTTGTTTAACGTTTTCTCATGTTTTAATCGCGGGAGCATTTGCATACGAGACGCGAGGATTATCCTTTAAATTTATTTATGCCTTGCTTTATAATTCTTCTAACTTTCCTGTACGTTTGGCAGTTATAAATACTTTATGAATAATAACATTTGATGTTTAATATTTAGCTTATTGAAATCATTGCTGTGATATTCAGTCATTACGAATTCTTTCTTAAAACAATGTTTTATGATTTAAATTTTCGTTACGTAAAAGTACATTAATTAGTAAAGTAGGTTGTGAAACAACGTGAAAACAGTGCATATTAAATACATAAATCAAACTTATTATCTGCCTATTTAATAAATGTTCTACATAGTGTATGTAAATCTGTTTAGCCTGAGATATTTAAATGTATGTACGTTTATAAAAAATTGTATATAAATAATTTTTGATTTAGAAAGCTACGCTCTTTAGCAAACTGCTAAGTGATTAAAGAACTGAAAGATTTACTTTATTGAGTTTTTAATAATTTCAATAAAGATACATGCAATTAAAATTTATTAGTATAAATTATTTTAATTAACGTATTTAAGTATGCAAATTATTTCAACGAAAATGTTTATTGTATTTTTACTTATGTTTACAAATGCACCCAGAACATTATTAGAATTAATTTCATAAATAATTTTCTATCAAAAAAAGAGACCAGGATCGAAATTTTTGTCTCCCAACGTCTCTAAACTTTCGTTCCGAAATTATCGATCTTATAATTGAAACGTGAACTATTTCCACTTTTAAAAATAGCCAGCAAACTTTCGCTCCCATTCCGTCGAGCCAAATTCAATGCCGCCCGAGCGCTTAGAATCATAAAAAATTCATTACGTTACGAAGTCTCCGAAGCGGCGCATACAACAATTTCGAGGGGACCAGACGACCAGCGAAAAAAAAAGAGAAAAAGAAATGTTCAAGGCCAGCCAGAAGATGATAAGATAGAGGTAGGAACTTGTGTAGGTTCGAGGTCGTTTTCACTGGGACGCCGAGGCCTTGGCCGACGATTGGACATTGTTTGCTGCCTCCATTGGCTCCCCCGACTGGACGTCTGCTTGTACTGCGAATATTCGAGTCTTTGCATGACAACGGCCTCTATCGCAAGCACGTGATCCTCTGATTTCGGCCGTCAAAATTTCGACAGCCCGTAAAAAACTTTCCTCGTTTCGAGCGCGACGAAAGGAATTTTTCGACGAGGAATTTGCCGCATAGCCTGCGACTGCTGCTGTTTTGAATTCATTCGTTTGTTACGCGTTAAAAATTTGATTATTTCAGTTATGTGGTAGATTGTTTGGACATTTGGTTTTTGGACAATGGCACTTTCGAGTTGAGAAACTGCCGTTTTTATTGTACTGAGCAGAGCGAGTAGAGTTTATTGAACTGCGTAATTTTATGACAGTGTAATATAATGATTATTTAGATTTATTGATAATTTTTTGATAAGAGAATGTTTCGTTATTGATAGTTTGCCGTACACGTAATTTTAATTTGATAAGGAATCATTAAAAGAAAAATGTTTAAGTACTTATTAATACGTCAAGACACTTGGCTAAATAGAGAATCTAATTATTTGCATATACTTGCTGCATTTCGTGAGCTCTTCTAACAGCTACTTCTTTGTTAACCTATACGCCCACGAAATACCTAATGGCTACAAGGAAGAACTTTTTTCTCTGACAATTTATTACAAAATTTATTCAAATGTTTGGATTTTCTTAGCGATGTTCGAATCAATAATGTTACTTTTCGCACCGAATCGGCTCAGCAAAGTCAAGGTTCGCGAATACAAACATATTTATTATTTTAATATACTCACGGATGAATAATTAGGTGTCAGAGGTGCCAACAAATAGAGATTAAAATACGTATTTTAAATAAAATTCTATACCCTAAGAGTAACTTATGATTTGCGATTTACGTAGATATCGTTTTTTCCGAGCGATCTGCGCGTAAACAACTCGCAGGAGGACTCTGTTCATCGCGCAAAGGCATATTTACGGCAAATTTTTTGTTCGTCCCGCAAAGCATTTCGGAAGTGTCGGATTGAAGTTTTATTCGGTATATAGAAACCTTCATTAGGCTCTCGATCGGATCATCGCACCGAGCCAACTGCCGGATCGGCAACTATTAGAGCCTAATTAAATACTCTCGCGGTCGGGCGTGTGGAGAGGGGCGCCTCCTCTCTCCCTGCGAGTGAACGGGATACCGACAATAATTGACGGGGCGTCACGATGTTTCTGCGTTACGTGCAAAATTATTTTAGCGCAATCGAAATTTTATTCGTAACAAATGTTTTGACTGAAAAATTATTCGACTTTGCATTGAGACAGAATTGTGAAACAGCGTTAAGAAAAATTTATGAATTTATGAATTCGATTTCGTTGAATGCTATTCTAAATATAGGTCACGTAATATTCTAAAAATACACAATCCGACATCAAATTAGGAAGTCTAGACCTTTCCGAATCATAAAAAAATGTTATCGACACTGATTTACATAACTCATCAATCTCCTTGCAAAAACTCAAAAATTCTTCTAAAAATCCAACTTCAAAACAACCTCTCCATACATCTGCTCGTCAAAGGGTGAACGCACTTCCACAGATCCTTCAACGATGCTGCATGGCGGAGAGGGAGAGAGAGAGAGAGTGAGAGAGAGGGAGAGACACTGCCAATTCTTAATCGGGCGTGAAAGTGCGATTATAATTTTATAATTGCAAATCATTTAGAAAGTCGATTTATAGATTATTAATAATTAAAACAGGCTGACGCAGCTGCACTATATATTTGGAAATTCCCAAGACTAGGTGTATCGGTGTAAATGTATAGAGATCCTTATAAAAATGTAATCATTGATATAGAATGTAATATTTATAAGAATCTATCTCATGTGAGAATCAATAGACTATATCAATTCGTTACGAGCAAGACGAGTAACAGAAGCAGAGATATCGCTTATCATCCAGATATTTTTGCATTCTTTCCTGCCCGAAAACTCTTAAATAATTTAAATTCCCAGCCGTCGCGCGAACAAATTTTTTATAAAAAATCCTACGACTCGCGCATAAAAAAAACGTTACTCCTAATATCAACAGGATGGCGCCTCTTACGCAAACCACAATAACTCATCCGAGAATCGAATTAATTCGAAGGTCGAAAATCTTCCACGGATCGCCTGATATTTCAGCCAGTCGCATAGCAGCCTTAAGAAAAAAGAAGAAAGAGTCGCCGCCCGGTACAGTTATCTCCAAAAGCAAGCGTGTTCCCTGTTACACCTGTTCCCCTGCACGTTTAAAGCCCGAAGCGAAGGATGACTGCGACGGCGCACCGGAGGAATGTTAAAGCGAGAAAAAAAAAGCGGAGCTCTCGGCGAGTATGCGCGCGAGAGCGTGAGAGCTTCTTCTTCTTCTTCTTCTTCGGGGATTGGATTCGGAGCAGCCGGCTCTCTCGGCCCTTGTTCTTAGCCTCCCTTCTCTCTGCGCGCGCGCGGAAGAGCATAAAGCGGACGTTGACACGGGATCGATCGCCATCGGATTTATTCGCGGAGCGTCGCCCTCACGTGCAAGGTGGCACGTTTCTATTTCAGATCGCCCGGCTGGGGATTGCGCGCTGCTTTGTTTCGAGATAGTTCGCGGACTTGTTTATGCGAGGACACTTGTTGAGTTTTCAGGGATGGTTCGAGTGGATAGGTTTTATTAAAAGTTGGATTTGCATTACGTATATTTTTAACGTTTCTGCATCATATGGTGCACTTTTCATAAATCGCAATAAACATGCATAAATGATTCATTACGTTTGTACACTCGTGCGCTTTTATTGATAATTGATTTAGAGCTTATATTATGCACTGAGCAGTACTCATTTTATATTATTACTAATCAATGGCACATGTTTCGCATTCGGATTTGTTGAGGCATTAAAGTTTGACTCCATTGCATTGCAAATACTTTTACTTGGAAAGCTTCCAAATAACGTTAGCTGTGGATTCATATGTGCGTATTTTAAATTTAAATATTCGTTGTTTACGAGAATTATTAACAAGCCTTTTTTCCGGAATTTGTTTGAAAATGACAGATTGAGTCGGAGCCTCAAGTGGTTCAAATTAGTCATGATTTAATACCCTCAGAGAATAATAAAATAAGAATATTGCATTTTCGCGTAATAAATTAAAATGACATAACTGCTTATTTATCAATTATTTTACAGTGGACGTAAAAAGATATCTCATTAAGTAAACGAGGCAGAAAGGAGTAGACTGCAAGCAACTTACCGCAACTCTGCTAAAAATCATAAATATTTTTACTATTAGATTAATGACGTTTATAGGTAGCAAACGTGCGCTTGGCGATAGCGACGTGTGGCTGCAGTACATACCGAGCTCGTACCTAATCACGCTTCGCAAGGCTGTAAAGAGCACCTCATTCACAGGGTTTACGGCTCGTCGACTTTATTTTTTTTTTTATTTTTTTTTTTTTTTTCATCGAAAACGGCCCATTATCCAAGATTCCATCGCGTGACTCTAGAACAAAACGGGCGAGTCTGCGCGCCGCTTTCAATATCGGGGGAGGGAACGGGCGATTAAAAGATTTTCCGCTCGATCGATCGCTCGGGCCCCGTAGCAGCTGACGCAAGCCGAGAAGAGGAGTAGCGCATCGCGTGCGTCATGGAAAGGAACGCGCGCGACTGCTAAACTGGTCGCGCAGCCCCTTTCTTACTCTCTTTTCAGCGGCTGCCTGCGTGCCTGCCATTCTTTAGCTCCGAGGCTTATTTGGCCGAGTATTCACGTGCGCGAGTTAAGCGACCCGGGATTTATGGGCCTGGAGCTCGGGAGGAGAGCGCGCCTTTTGCCATGGATTTTCGGCTATGTTGCGGGCGTACCGAGTTTTTTTCCTTTAACTTTTGGGATGAGCTAGCTGTTTGGCGAAGGGATTTCTTTTGCGATTAATGATTCACTGTTATTCGACCGTATTGTTAATTCTTTTAATCTTCCTTCTTTCACATCCGTCAAAGCATTAAGACAAAACTGATTTCTCACCGTCTGACTTGAAAAAATCCACTCCCAATCGTAAGAGAGTCCGCCTCGCTCACGGACCTACCTCTACGTCCTCCGTTTGCGAAAAAAATTCGCGCTCCTTGCGAAAGAGCGTCGACTATCTCCACAGCAAGAAGGAGAAGAGGAGGCGCCCGATAGGAGCCGGTCCGACATTGAGCGGTGCGTGCGAACGTCGCCGCGGCTATATTTAGCCCGGCCGTATATACGCACACCTCGGGGCGACTGTCCTCGGCGACGCGCCTGTGAGTCCGATTTCGCGTCAGGCGAGGTCGAAATGAGCGAGGGCGCTTCCTGCGACCAGGAATCGAGTGCAGCGACTTCTCGTTGGGAATCTTGGCCAGTCTCGGCAATGGAGAGAGCCAGGGAGTGGGGCTAAATTTGAAAAGTTTCGCGGGTTTATGTGTGCGCTCTATAGCAGGCTGGGAGTTATTTGTTACCAAAAGGATGCTTGGTCAGCTTGGGAATATACGTGAATAATTTATCATGAACTTTTCCTACGCTTCCTTTCTCAGGTTCTTTTGGTTGATGGAGATGTTATTGTTTGGAACGTACGGTTTCATTTTTTCCCATTAATGGCAAACAATTTTTCATAATGGCAGTCGTTCAATTTATAGGACGTCATAAATCTAGATGAATCATAACTTGCATCTATAAAGGCTGCGAACATATTTTTTAACATTTTCTTCAATTATATGTTTGAATTCTACAACAATATAATCATTCAAGGAAATTTCACGCAAAGTTTAGATATAGCTTCCAATAATAATCAAAAAGCTTATACTTTTTCCAATTATTTTCTTGATGCGCAATTTTAGAACTTTGATAGCAATTCGAAAGTATTTTATTTTACGTGATAAACCGAAGATAAAAAATAATTAATATATTATCGATGCTAAGCAGGAAAAGGAATATATACGTTATTCAAGATACTCCAATTTCGGTATAAACAAAGCACTCTATATAAATTAGATTTCATACGCACTCGAGCGCATCGCAATTATTAGGGCAGCAAAGAAAATCGATTTGTAACGCTATCTTCTCTTTCGCAAAATCACGCAATTACGCTCTAATGCGATTAGTACAGATTTATCTAGACAGACCTAAAGCGTGTATCATATACATTATTGACCTACGAAAGAATGTTTTGTTTTTGACGTTATCAGTTAACCGTGCACTGGATCAATTAACAATCTCGATTTTGTGCTTGCGATATTAGTGATTGATACTTGAACCTTCAGAGAAATCAGTTTTCTCGATCTTTTTCATTGTTATTAATCGTTTGAGAGAATAAAAAAGTTGATTCGCATCGAATTCGACGTTGTGATTCTTTTATCGACTGACGTGAACGTACCGTGAACGTCATACGCCATTAATAAACGTTTGGAATTTCAAATTAATTTACGGTAATCCACAATTGCCACGATGTTTACTTATTAAAACCCAGCAGAATTTGTTCATTCGATCTCAAAAGATCCAATAAAACAGTCTACAAACTCAGCAATGCCGATCAATTTAGTAATCAATCGAATTCCGCAAAACTGTCTCTCTCTCTCTCTCTCTCTCTGTCTCTCCCATTGAACGCAAACTCTCACTCGAACCCGAGGCGTACGTAGGAAATCGAGGCTCACACAGACGAGCCGCGAGCACCCATTCCGAGAGGCGGCAGCCTGGAATGCGCGCGATGTAAATTAAGAGCACTCCGCGCGCCGCCTGAAACTCGACCCTCGCAATCACGCTGTCCTTGGGACTAGAGCTACTTACTAGTCGTCACCGCAGTCGCCCATCGAGAGAGACCTGCGCGTGACTCGGTGCGCGCGCGCGCGCGGATTTTGCAATGCTAACTGCGCGCCCGAGATTCCTTTTTTTTTGTCGAGCCTCGAGTTGAGGGAGGGGGAAAGGTTTCGCCTTTTCAGCGCGCTTTTGCTTCCAAAGATCGAGCGCGAAACTTTTCGGGACTCCGGTGAATTCGAAACTGTTTGGATATTTTGATGCCGCTGCGTTATTTTTTATTTTGTTATTGATGATTGGTTTCTATATTTGTATAAGATTGATAGAGGCGTTTAAAACGGTCGAACGCAGAACTTAGATAAAGCGGGTTTATTTCGGGGCATCCTGATCCTTATTTAGACCCTTGGATCGACTAACGGCGCAGTTACGAGCTTTAATAGAATGCCCAGCTGTTGCGAGCGGAGGGTAATTAGCCATTTAAATAACGTGAACCATCGAGTCTTATTTAGACAAAAGACAGACTCTAACTGTACCGAATCGAATAAATAAACCTTACCTTCTGAAACAGAAAAGGTGTTTCATTTGAAAGTTAAATATCAAATTGGCACATAAAATTTTCATGACCCGCTCAATTAGATTCTCAGAATTGCAGTGATTCAAACAAGAAACACCGACGTTTCATTAGGAAATCGTGGAAAGGTCGATATCTCTGCCTCAGCGACACAAAATTCCTTCCACGGTCCACAGCAAAAAAAAGCGTTAATTTTTTCATCTCGGGTTTTTCCTCGAGCGACGCTCAATTAAGATTCCTCGATCATTCGTTCATCAGCCTCCAACGAAATTTATGTATGGCATCAATTGTTTCGATTTTTCCTTCTTAATTAAAGGTGGCCAATAAATAGCGTGGCGCGATCGTCGGCGCTGCACTTTCGCGGGAAACTTTTGCCGAGAGCCGAGTATTTGCGAAATCTCGGCGCCATCGCTGAAATAGCGAGCTTCGCGCGTCGAGCCGCACTCGAAAAACTTTCCGCTGTTGTCTCGGGCACATCGAGATTCTAAACGATAACGAATCTATCCCTTATGCATATAAGACGCTTACTTTTTTTCGAGGCCTTCTGGAATTAAGCTGTAAAGCTCATTGTTGTTGTTGTTCATTTGGTTTTGGCAGAGTTTGTCATTTGCAAAATTCTTTTGGTCTTCACCTTTGAAGATAATTGATTTAAGTTGTTTCTGAATGGTTCGAAAGTTATAAAGTTGAGCAAATCATACAACCTGTGTAAAAATAATTAAATTAAGTATCTTATCTCTTGGATATCTAATAGTAATACAATCAGATCCATTAAGAGATATGAAATTTGCATTGGTAAGATTAATAAAGCACTGTAATATATAATTATAAGATATTTAATTTAAAGAATTTTTAATGAATATCGTGAATATCGATTTATATAGTCACAATTTTAAAAAATGCATTCAAGAAATTTTATTTTCATGGCTAATTATATAAATTAGAAATATGCCAGGCTTCCAATTTAACATACTATGTATAGCTTCATTATAAGCATCGCTTGAAAGCTATTTTCCAATTCAATTATCGTGGTTTATCCTCAGTTTGTTTTTTATCATTTTTTCAACACATATGAGGTATCATGTTTTGAATGGATAATACACAATTAGAATAAAATATATCGTTGTCAAATTCTAAAACCGAAATTTTGAAAAAGGAATTTAAAAAATATGAAAAAATATTAAATAAAATAACAAAAGATGCCAAAATTGAATATGAAAAAAAAATTGTCTTGCAGTCAAAATACTAAACAAATATGGCATTTTATAAATGAAAAGCTGAGTAAAAAAAAGAAACACGATACTAAAATTGATTATCTAAATGATGAAAATAATAAAAAAATTAATGAACCAAAAGAAATGGCTAATCTCATGAACATTTATTTTAGTAAAATAGGTGAAAAATTAAGTCGAAAAATAAATAACACTACAGGTGAAAAAATAAAAATGCTCCCCCATGAATGACAATACCATTTTCATCAGACCAACTAGCGCTATTGAAATAAACCATATTATAAACAAAATGAAGGAAAAATCGGGAGGTGTAGATAAAATAAGTACTAAAGTCTTAAAAACAATATCTGATAGTATAGTAGAACCAATAGCTCATATACTTAATGTGTGCATTGAAAAAACTACTTGGCCTGATGTGCTTAAGATAGCGGAGGTAGTTCCTATATATAAAGCAAATGACAAACGTGATGTATGTAATTACCGTCCTATATCTCTGATATCGAATATAGCAAAGATTTTAGAAAAGATAATATATGATAGAATATATATATATTTTTGTTAATGAAAATAACATTATAAACTCAAATCAATTTGGTTTTGTTAATGATAGGGGAACCAAAGATGCGTTAAGATTCTTATCTAATATAATATATAACAAAATAGACAAAAATAAGCCAATAATAGTTACATTTCTAAACTTGGCTAAAGCATTTGATACAGTCAATCATGAAATACTATTAGATAAGCTATACAATTATGGATAGCGGTAATGTAACTACAGAAGTTCCGTAAGGAACGATATTCGGACTGTTATTGTTTATACTATATTTAATGATCTCATAATAATTTTCATACGCGGATGACACAGCAATTGTATCAATCAAAGACACGTGGAAAGATACACTAAATGATATGAATAGTTTATTAGAATACGCCAACAAATGGCTAGCCCTAAATAAATTATCCCTAAATGTAAATAAAACGGTTTTCATGCCTTTTGGCAGCTATTGTGATAGTGTACCACAGAATTTAGAAGTAAAAATATGTGCTAATCTTATAGATAGAGTAGATAGTTATAAATACCTAGGGGTAACTTTTAATTATAATCTTAAATAGGATAAACATATTAATAACATTGTTAAAAGAACAAAGTATCTAACTTTTGCCTTTTGTAAAATGGCTAAAATTATGTTAACTAAAACGTTGTTGATTTTATATTATGCATTATTTAACAATGTAATAAATTATGGAATAATTACGTGGGGAGGTACATATATACAATGTTTTCAAAATAAAATTTTAAAAATTATATTCAAAAGTACTTTTGCTATTGAAAAACGACCTTTAAACATTGAATAGATTTTTATCTTAGAATCTCTTTTCTACCACTTTGAAGAACTAAAAAGTATATATGTAAAACAAGCAATAAATACAAGAAAGAAAAGCATACAAATGTCTAAAATAAATAAAATAATAAGCAACAAAAGCACTTATGTTATAGCTGTTAGAACATATAACTCTTTACCTAATGGACTAAAAAACATAAAAAGAAGCAAGGTAAAAATTAAGAAAAAACTTAAAAACTGGATTGCAAAAAATAGATAAATAGTGTTAATCTAAGTATATATACACATTAATATTTTACTGTTAAACATTTGAATTTTATAAAAAAAACTGTTACTGTATGGAAATAATGTATTAGCAAGTTAAGTTAGTATGTAAGTCTCTTTTTATCACCAGGCCTACGATCAAATAATTTATTTATCTATGTAGAAATACTATGTATTATTTCTGTTTAAATAAATAAATAAATAAATAAATAAACTGGTAAAATTTAGAAATAATGTCTCGTTCTTGAATTATTTACTTCACTGCGAGATCGATTGATTATTTGTTAAATCCACGGCGGGCATTGAAATTTGCTTTAATTTACTTCTTATTTATTTCAAATGCAATGCGGAAAAAATTCCGCTGAATTGCTTCTGTGAAGGTTCTCTCGATTATTTTGAAGACGATAAACAGTTTTATTTGTGGATACGCTCTTGTAGTGAGCAGTTTAACAGATGTCCATTGAACTTTAGTAATGCTCAATATTTAAGCTTTCAACGATATCAGTTAATTCTATTTAATCAATAAATTTACTGTCTCTAAAAGGTCAAAATGAAAAGACAAAGTTCAGAGATAAATAATTAATCAAAAGCTTAATTTCTAAGAATACCTTTATTATGCCATTCTTTTCTTTTAAATTATTGCTTCTTTCATCAATTCGAAATAATATTGATGCTACATTTCCCTCGCACTATGAGAAATGACCAATAAGACTTTATACATCATTAATCCAAGACCATAAATAAGCTCGACATAAGAACTATTATTAATTCAAAAGCACAAGAGAACATCGCTCTCGACGTGTATCTCTTAATTTATACCCACTCATTGTCTTGGAAAATCTCGCTCGCTTTCCTCGCGCGAATTACGACATTACCAGCGGAACCGCGCACATTATCCACTCCGATATACATAAGCTGCAGAAAAAGCAGGGCGCGATGACAAAACAACGTTCGTGGGCGTCCCGCGAGAGAACGGACCTCCGGCGCTTTACGCACCGATCGATCGAGGCTCTCTCGTGAGCTGCACACCTGTAACAACAGCGATCCGGGTTTATCTCGATCGTTCTCTCTCTCTCTCTCGCTCTCTCTCGTTAATGTAATGCAATGTGTGCGTGAGTAGATTAGGCGCGCGGGGCGTAAGTGTCGTGACGCGGTCGGCTTCGCGCAAACGATGACTCGGCTGTTCCTTTTTTTCGAGTCTTTTATTTTCTGCCTCCGCGAACTTGTCGATTGGGTTTGCTCTGCGGCGAATCTTGATTTATGGACTTGTCGGGGCTTTGCTTTGTATTAGGAGAGCGATGGTTGCGTCATTTTTTTTGCTACTTATTCAATTTGTTTTTAAACGGTATCTCGGAGCAGTTATCTTATCGCTTTCTTAAATAGCTTGTCTCTTAATCTAATATAGTAGTGGTATCACCTAACTGTTTCGTTACGATTGTGTTTGTTATTATTATTGCAGCGGCGAAAGTTTAATTTAATTGCAATTCAAATTTCAATGTCACTAAATGCGAGCTTTTGTTGATAATCGAATTTCTTTATTCACTGATAAAGCTGTAAATCTCATTGGGCAAATGAAACATAAATAATTTTTTTTTAGTATCGCCCACTCAAATGTTCTTCTAATTGACAAACTTTTTTCTTGTTTCAGGTGAGTAATACTAATTGCATCATCTATAGAGTCTTCTTGATAACTGTGAGTTATATATTGTTAAATATTTCAATAAATTCATATACTACTTTTAGCGAATAATACGTAACAGGTGAATACGTAAAAACGAAAAAATATTTTATTTAATGAAACCCAACAAATTCAATTACAAGAATACACAAAAAATCTAAATATAGCTGAAAACCACTTATAAATTACTCATTAAGCGATCAGAATTCGCAAGAATAGTACAACAGATAAGAATAGTAGACCCGCGAACTAAAAATTTCGATGCCAAAGATTCCACGGCGACGAATTCCCCGGCCCATTTCAAGTGCTGCGAGTACTTTGTCGCCGGCGTCGATAAGCGCGAGAGGTTCTTTCCACGCTTGCACGCGCACTGTTGACAGACAGATCTCGGAGCGTGGCCTCCTTCCGTCGCCCGTCGAAACTCCCCCGCGTGGGCGATGACTAGGCGGCGCTTACGACTCGCCTCTCTCACGTGCCTGTGCTCCTTTTCGGCGGGCGACGATAAGAGCGAGTGTGATTCCCGCCGGGAAGTGTAGAGTGCGTTACTTATCTCCTCGGCGAGCGAGATTGATACTTTTACCGAGACGCGTTACACGTCATCGCTGCTTTCGTTTTCAAACTTTGTTTTAACGAGCGATTTAAAGAATCAGCTAATGAAATATCGCCGATTACTGCTCAAGTGGATAAAGTCGCGTTCGGTGAGACGCAAGTTAGTTGGAGATGATAATAGTGGCCGTAATATTCAATATTTTTTATTAATAATTACTTTCTCATTATTGTAAAAAAAAACGCTGTTTTCGTAATCTACAAGCTTATAATTCTTGATTAATGTTTTACAATTGAGGTGGATTATGAAACGATAGGTGATTATTAGAAAAATTTTGCATTTTTCTGTAAACGAGTAATTAAACCAGTTTCGTTCGCGGTGACATTTAAATTGTTTATAAATATTCAAAAGTTTTCTCGCTTAAGTAACCCGCATTCATTATCCGCGCGTAAATTTGCCACGCGCATTGAAGTAGGCTAGTAAAAATATAAAGATATTTTTTATGTCCGCCGCAAATAATCTCACTTAGCTTCGTTAAACCAACCGATACGTTTATAGCAATTTCTGCAGCCAATTTATAAGTGAGTTTAGAACCTCGAGTCGATCGCGCGTATAAAAATAGTGTCCGCGAGGCGCACCGTAAATAACCGCATTTATCATTCCCCAAGTATAATTGCATTATTATCGCGAGAGCGTCGTTTCAGCGAAAATACGAAAAGAAAAAGAAAAACGCTCGAAGCCAAAAATACTAGAACAATATCGCGGCGGCTGGCCTCCTTTTTTCGGGTCACGCCCACTCGCACTTCCGGCGGAGTCACGCGCGTTATGTTTACCTGGCGAAAAAAGCGGGCTGCAAAAGAGGGCCGCTGCCCGCCGCCTGTAGCGAGTCTATTCTCGGGGTCGGGAAAATTATTCTTGGTCAGGCGGCGTGCAAAATTCCGCGCTGACTATTCATAACTCGCGTGAGTCGACCGACCGACTGGCCGACCGTCCGAGAAGCCAGTTGTTCTTTACTGGCCCCTGGCTCGCCTTTTTTCTGTTCCTTTCCGTTTTTTCAAAATGGACTGGATTTTTTGGGTCGTGAGCAATTTTTCAACGTGCGATTAATAATTAATGTTAATAGTAATTATTTCTGTGTAACGCACGAATATTTTAATTAGCGGAATAATAAAATTGGAATTTCTATATTTAAAATTATAATGCGGTAATATTTTTCTTTAACAATATTTAGAATATTTTCACGAAACTCGCTTATTTTTTACTACCGATTTTAATTTCATGAAATTAAATCTTTTACAGAAATTGATCTGCATCGTGTTGAGCAAAACTTCGTGCGTACGTCATTAAATATCTCAATATACTTCTCAAGTACGCTCGAAGGATAAAAAAAAAGGCCGAAAAAGTCGAAAAGCCGCGGGTAAAGAGATTCAGGAGCGTAAGATCACCGGAGCGATAAAGATAATGCTAAAAAGAGGCGGAATGTCGTTCGCCTCTGAGGAAAAAGCCTCGGTTTTTACGCAATCGCGTCTCCGAAGTGCACTCGGCATTTTCCTCGCTCGCGCTCTATAATTTGACGCGGGAGAGCGCTTAGCTGCCCGCACGTGCAGGCACACGACCGCGTCAGGGTCGCGCGCGAGAAAGAGAGAGAGAGAGAGAGAGAGGGAACGTCGGTAAACAATAAATTAATAGAAGAACCAGATCATGCCGGTTGGAGCCTCGAGTGTAGGAAACGGCAATTAGTGCTCTCGAGAGCGATGGATGGACGGCCCGATGAACTTGGCGGTTTTCGCCTTATCGCCTCGGGCTTTTTTTTATTCTGGGATCGATTTTCATGAGCGCTGGACTATTTGCTGGGAGAGATATGCGTGCATGATTTTATTCAATTTTAGCGCTCAGTGATTTAATTAAGCTTGATAAGCGGCTAATTGACGTGCAGCTATACCAGGGTAATAGATTTCCGTGATAGTTTATTGTTTGGTTTGATGAAATTTGTTGCTTTCATTGATTAAGATAGTTTAAAGGAGTAGGGATCAATGTCAATAAGTGAATTGCATGATGTTATTTCATTAAATGAAGGAATTGACAATTTTATTACGGATAAATGAAATTTTATTAAATTCTATCAGTAGTAAATGTAACGGAAAAGAATTTCTCTCAGAGTATAAAATATCATAGTATAAACAGATGCATCTTAAGAGCTTCTTACTAAACTCACTTTTCTTCGTCCTATCCAACAATCTAATAATAAATCGGACACAATGACCTAAGTACAAAGTTACGCAGAAACGCTCTTCTGCAGGTCGAAGTTTCCTTCCTTCGAGCGTTCATCAACAACAAGCTCCAAACATGGGAAAGCTCGCGGCAAAAACGTCGTCGAACCTCGGCGGAATCCAGTTTTCCGCGCTCCCAGCGCGGCACACATCCTTAAAAGCGCAGAAGCGTATCGCACACGTGTGTGCCGTGCCGACGGAGCGCAAAATGCGCGAGAGGGAGAGAGAGGGAGCGAGAGAGAAAGAGAGAGAAGTCATGCGGGGCGTTATTATGCTCGCGCTTGCGCTCGAGACGTAAGTCACGTTGCAGGCCACGCGCTCGCCTCGCGAAGGCGGCGCGTATATAGGTTGGTATTTTTACGACGCCAGCCGGCTGTGCGCGTGTATATACGTACCCAGATGCAATCGCGCTGCGATCCTCGACCGCGCCGTTTTGTAACGAGCGCTCCTTTTTTCGCAACGCCGGGGGAGAGGCCTTTTTTTTTCTTGTTTTCCGCTCGTGCGAGCTCCGGGGGGGGGGGGGTGGATTAGGAGGCTTTTCTTTGGTGATAAGCTTCGGTGAAGGATTGTTTTTTCCTTTATGATTTTAAGCTCGTTTTATAATTCTTCAATTAGAGCTGATTGCAAGGTGTCTTGGCTTAGACTGGTGTAATTGCTGAATCCTTTTGCGTTGATGCGTTCCCAGAAATGAGCGATAAATTAAATTGATTATATCGTGTTAGAACGAAGTTAAAAGCATACTATTTTCAATTTTTCTAGAATTCAACAACTTACGTACTTAATATTGCATAGTATAACAAAAAAGTTAAATTTTGTTCTAAAATTTTTACGTTTCTCAATACGACCACGTTCATCAAGAAAATTACGCACATCCGATCATAAATTATTTTCTAACTTCAATCTGTAAACTAAACGCTTTTCATTGTACGCCTCGATAATCAATTAAAATACTTACTATAGCAAAAACTTTAATGGGCATTCGACAAAAGTCGCAATATTTTTTCAATCAGGCCAGTCGATTGGAAAATTTATATACGTCTCGAAGAGATGTCACGTGTTCCTGGGTTTCTCCGGCGGACCGGCAGCGCGAGTGTCGTCAGAGCTCGGATTCCGGATTCCGCAAGCCTCGGAGAAAGGTGCAGTGCAGCGATCGTGTCCTTGCCGGCAAGAATCGAAGGCTCTGCTCACGTGACGCCTGTTTAAGTACGCTGCGAATTCATTTCTCGCGATTTATTGCCGGAAGTCGCAAGAGGAGGCATCGGCTCGAGGGTAATTTGCGCGGGGTTTGTTTTTTCAGCGCGAGACAAACAGGCTGATTCGGAGGAGCTTTGTTTGCGCTTAGCTGTCGGGTGTCGTTGGTTGATGATTGATCGCGAGGTATTCAAAGTTTCGTAGTTTCCTTGAAGGTCGCTCAGGGAAGGTTTTGAGAAAAACTGAGGATACAAACATGTTAATCTTTACTAATGATTTGAGCAATAAATACTCAGCCAAGAAAAAAAAATTGTTCAAAAGTAAGAAAATAAAGAAAAGGAAGAAACAGAATTAAGAATCATAGTTTCTTGCATAATATGCTTCAAATAAAAACGATGAGTTTCTAATGAGTAACATTATTTTTGGAACCTTGCAATAAAAAGCTTTACTGCTTTAATGTATCCTTTGAGTCATTGTAGCGGAAACATATTTCCTGTTACTCAGATACATTTTTTGCGCTCATGTTTCCCTCGTCTACAGGTATTTGTGTTTATCGAAACTTGTGCATTCCTCTGCCGGGATTCAAAGACTCATATCTGTTTATTTTCCTGCATATCTGCATTGCTCGGAGCAACAGCGATCAATCAAAAATATTTACCACTCTACGGTGCATTTATGAGTTCAGTTCTTAATTCATGATTTTCTTGTAAAGCGGTAAATGCGAATGCTAAAATAATTTTCGTTTTTCCTGTTTGTTCACTTGCTTATATCGAATTAAATCAGATTATAGAAACCATTTTTTTTTTTCATTAGAAGTATTTTTACTTTTCAGAAAACTATTTTGATTTGGATTGAAGTAAAAGCAGCTTCATTTAAATTTAGGAAGGTATTCTGAAAAACTGTATCAAATTTCAAAAAACAAGTTTTAAATCTTTGTTAGTTTATTTCGGGACTAATATCTTAAAACAGTGCATTCTGTTCTATAAAATGACCAAGGTCCATGAACAACGAAATTGAACAAAATTCAAAACATACAATTTTTACTTAAACAATAAAGCTTGGTTAAAATAATGTACTCGGATGACATTTTTAATTTTAAATTATTCAATCTATTCTAAAAAGTAACATTAAATCATTCATATCCAGCGTACGCATAAAGACAAATCAGATTCACATCCGCCTTCCTCAATGCAATCCTCCGTTCACAGCTCGCAGCTGAATTATCCAGCTGCCAGCACAATGCATCCATAACTTACTCCCCTATCTCCAAAGCGAGTGCCTGGCCCCTCTTTATATCACATTCCAGAGCTTCGGGGGGCGAAAAATCGGGCTCGGAATTCGCGCTCGTCGGTCCGTCGGACGGCGCGACCTCAGCGCACGTGACGCGATTATCGTGTCACGATCGACGAGAGCCAATTACGCGCACGGGCGCCCCCGCTGTTTGCGCCGACAGGCGTCGGGACGTCGCCGTCGGTGCGCTTTTATTAATAGATGCTGCGCCAGGCAGCCACTTTTTTGCTCCGCGCGTTTTTTCTCGGTGCACGCATTGTTTATTTGCACGTGCGGATCGTCGCCGCGGGTATTAGGAAATTGCCGGCATTTTTTCTTGAGAGCGCTCGCTGTTATTCGTTCGTAGGTGTTTTGGAAGCTGTAAAAAGCTGTTATTGCAATGCTAATATTGGTTTTTCTTTGAGTTGCAAAACTGAATTTTATGCCGGTGACCGCAGTAGGCTGCGTTTCATTGATATTGATAAGAAAATTTATGCACTTATCTTTTTAATGGTAGTGGCATTTCTTAAATATTCAAATACAATTTGAATAACGAGTTGTATGCTCAAGTCCAGTTTCTTCTCAAGAATTTTTCTTATGTGTTGAAATAATAGCACTGCATTGAATAATAAAAAAAAAAGATTAGGTATCAGCCATTCCGGTAAATTTTTAGGTTCAAATTAAATATTTCATTGTTAATACCAAAATGTTTGCTATCATTTCGAAGAGAATTCGAGTAGACCATAATTCTTCCTAAAGCTTTAAATTCCTGTAGCCGTTATCTCATTCAAACATTATCTAAATTCTGCAGGCATCTCAATGAACATTCCAACATGAAATTCATCGCAACGGCTTGTCGCTTTCCAACTGTGCAATTGGCCACTCTTGCGTTTGCCGAGAATGAAAGGTTGCACGCATAGTACGTTTAAAAATACAAATAAGAAAAGAATAAGGTATCGGCGGATAAAAAAAGAAAAGTAAAAAAACCTTTGCTTCCTGTGCACCAATCGTTTTAGATCAACATTTTTTTGTGAAACAGGAACGCTACAGAAAGAAATAGCCGATTTTTTTATTATTAAAATACTCTCAGAGTGAAAGAAATTTATCGCTGTAAACTAGATGAAAAAACGATTCAATTAACCGACTGAAAAATTTTAATTTAACAGTAGACGTAAAACCGAAGAACTATCTAAATTTTATAGAAATCTGAGCAATAATTATCCATTTAACACAAGCCATTTTTCAAACAATTACGTGCTTTAAAGAAGGATCTTAAAAGATTGTACAAAACCATTCCCGTCATTCATAGAGCGCCGAAAAATATGCCACTTTAAACAAATTGACTGTTCTAGGTCAAAAATCAGCTAAAACTTCAAGGCCATTTTTCTCCACTTTCACTGGACCTGGACTGATCAACTTTTTTAAAGTGGCATATTTTTCGACGCTCTAAACGGTGGAATGTTCCCGTGCGTTCTCCTCCACGCCCATTTTCGTAGCTGCGGGGATCCTCCTTTCTCGTTGACAGGCCCTAAAAGAGCCGTTACATCCTTCATCCTCTCCTACAGCAGCTTGGCAGCAGCACGTGCTTAACATGCGTGTAGTGGGACGTTGGTTCGTTCGATCGATCGAGAAAGCGATCTAGTTTCTCGTGCATGCACGTGTAAGTTTCAAGGTGAGAGAGAAGCAGTCCTGAAAAATCTCACCGCGATTGATTCGCGCGCCGCTCGATAACACGTTTCATTTGCTGGGTAATCTTAGGAACGAGCGTATTTCAGTTTCGATCGGTGTGAGGCTGCTTGATTATTAACTGCAGATACTTTGAATGTGGCATGCTTCCGGTTTAGCGTGTTCGGGTTGCGCAACGCGGGATATTTTCGGATGGTTTCTGTATTTTCAACGTGGGTATATTGAGTAATAGTCGATTAAACGGTCAAGTTGAAATGTTATTATTGATTATCGTAAATACAAAACATTTATTTTCATTTTTCTATATTAAAATATTACTATAAAACCATACTGATTTATTTTAATTAAATAAAATAAGATAATATTATACACGGAGAGAAAGTTTCAGTAAAAATTACTATACTGTTTAGAAAAGCGAGCACAGACTGCCAAAACCCAAAAAATTACTATACTTTTTAGTAAATTTTAAT